>JADLZN010004857.1:0-37673 GCA_018155175.1 Sinocyclocheilus anophthalmus
TCCAGCGGCCATCGATTTCTCCAGCTGAGGAGGCCGGACTCGGTGATGGGGAGGAAAGAGGGAAATTTCACAGCATGTTTCCTTCAGATCTACTTTAGAAACACACACACACACACACACACCACACAACACAGGGGACAGACAGGACACCCGACAGAACACAGCAGACAGAAGACCCAACACACACACACACACAGACAGAAGACCGACAGACAGACAGGGACAGGACACACACAGACACACAGACACAGACACAGACACACACATCACAGACAGACAGACAGACAGACACAACGACAGACAGACAGACAGAGAGACAGACAGAGACACACACACAGACACACACAAACACAAACACAAACACAAACACAGACACACACACACAGACAGACAGAAACACAGACACACACACACACACACGCACGCACACGCACGCACACACACACACACACCACACACACAGACAAGACAGATAGACACATACACAACACACACGCCGCAAGCCGCACACACACACACACACAGACAGGACAGACCAGACCGACAGACAGAAAGACACCCACAGACAAACACCGCACGCACACACACACACAACACACACACACACACACACACACACACACACGAAAGGAAAGCAAACCAGACACACACAGAACACACGCACGCACGCACGCACACACACACACACAGAGACAGACACACACACAAACACACACACAGACAGACACACAGAAGACACGCGCACGCACGCCACACAACACACACACACACACCCAGTAATATAAGGTTCTTGGCGAACTAAAAAAAAAACATTCAACTTAAAAACTTCAGTTCAGTTCAGTTCAGTTGCTGCCTTAAATTTTTAGGAATAATCAAATGAGCTGAATTCATTTAAAACCATTTAGAATTTTTAGTTCATTTAAATGATATTAAACTGCTACTAAAGCTTACTCATATAAGCTAAAATTGATTAGAATATTTTGACGAGTTAAAGTCATGGAGTTAAATGATCATATCATTTTTCACAATATCAAGGGTATTTGAAACACTATGGTATTTGAATATGGTAATCATTCCGTACCCCGTTATTACCATCACTCTACCGCGGTACATAATGAAAGAGGAAGGTCTGTTAGTCATAATTGCGAATACAAAGACAAATAACAATAATCAAGGTAATTTGGATGTGATCCTTCATTAAGCACAATTTCAGGCTAGCTGAGCAAGAGCCGTGGCTCTTTATGGGTCACCGTGGCAACTGACAGGAAGTGAATGTGCAGGCGCTAATTAGCACAGCTGGCGATTCAGATTGCACTGAATTCGGTCTGGACTACGAGCGTATAGCACAGTTTAGGCATTTATTTCTTCAGAAGCGAGATAAGATGTGGAATAGTATGCAGTATGCAGATAACAGCAGTGCGGCTCTCGGCAATCAGAGAAAAAAGTCTAAATAGGGCTGAAGTCTTGAGTTCACTTGAAAGAAAAGGCCAAGTTGACTAATAAAACGGACAGGAGAGAGAGAGAGAGTGTTACATAACACATCATGGTGTAGGAGGAGAAACTGTGAAGAAAGAAAAGGCCAGACGGCCACCTGTGCACTAAAAAGTGAACTCAAAATAGCAGACAAACACGCGCACTAGTACTGGAGCACTTCACTCTCTGTTGCAGTGCTTCTCAGCCTTTTTTGGGCCAGCGCCCCCTGCATATTATCCAGGACCCTCACTGCCCCCCATCAAATAAAACATAAGCTGCGTCCCAAATGACGCACTATAAACTATGCACTATTATACTCCAACCATGAGGATGTTGAATGATATAAGGTATTTTGTCATCATAATCGGAGTATGAATGCCCTCCCCCTTCGCTATGGAATTAAAGAGGTCATATGATGCAATGTTCTATTAACATCAATAAAAAAAAAGTGTTGTTTTATATTTTATAAGGGGATCGCAAAGATGTTTTTTATATACTTTCAACTCACTTAACAAAATTATATTTTTTATGTAGTGTTTGGTAATTCTTATATATAATATATATATATTGCTTTACTGTAGTATTACTGAATTTTCTAATATAATATTTTTCACTTATACAGTTAACCTTTTAAATTCTTTAATGTAGCATTTTTGTGACTTTTTTAATACTTAATTTTACAATATTTTTGTTTAGAATTGCATTGTTTTTATATTATTATATATTCATGCTAGTTAAATGTAGAATTTTGGTGATAATTTTGATACTTATAAGATATTGTTTTTAATCTATTTTCACATTATAATACAATCTATCATAACATGTTTTCACTTTCATAACTTTTTCTTTTTAACGATTTAAATTCTTTAATGTAGCGTTTTTGTTATATTTCACTTCTCGTTAAATTATTTTTTTTTAAATGTAGCATTTTGGTGACTGTAATTTTTATACTTATTAAAAAGGTGTTTTTACAATATTTCACTGTACAATTACATGCTTTGTGTTTTTAAAAATAATATTTTTCACTTTTGGTAACATTAGATTTTTGAATGTATAGCATTTTGACTATATTTGTTATACTTGGTACAATATTATAGTGTAAAATTACATCAATTGTGTTTTAAAAAAATATATTTTTCACTTGTAGTCTCCAAAATGCTACATAAAAAAACAAAACTTGCAATATTTTAATGCAAAATTACATCAATTGTTTTTAAATATAGTATTTTTCACTTACATTTTTTTTAAATCAAACATTTTGGTAACTATATTTTTACGTATTTTACTGTAGAATTACATGCATTTCTACGTAACATTTTATAGTTAATTACATTAACAATTACAAGTACAATTTAGTTTGAAAACTTGTCAGTTATATTTGTTGTTTTGTTAGAAATAAATATATGGTTTCATAAATTTGGATTGTTTTTGAGTAACGTAGTACACAGTTTTTCGTGTAATTAGAAATCTTTCAACGATATCATTTTTTAATAATCAAAAAGGTTAACTCCAGTCAGACATGGTAACGTTCAAAACTTTGAAATTTCCATCAGAAGAAGTTGCTGATCAGATACAATATGCTTTTAGTTTAAAATGATTAAGTTATGACTGTTTTATAAAATAAACGATTTGGAATGCCTTGGAGTTCCATTATTATTTTACTGCAGTAAAACAATCTTTATTATTATAATAAACCCCAAATAATCTGTAAAATACTGTAGCCTAATTCTATTCGTTTAAGCGCTTAAAATAGCCTGATTAAAACAAGATGCATCCATATTTCTCTTTAGACACTATTAGAATAAAATGGTTAATACTGAGGGAAAGACGAATAGAAAGCATATTTCTGCCTTCTTTCTCTCGACTGAAAACCTGAGCAGGTTCATGTTCTTCATCTTTTTTAATAAGACAATGATTATGTTCATTTTTCTTTTTACATCCTTACATTTGCACATTAAAGAAATATTACACAAATTGCACCGTTTACAACTGCGCTCACGAGAGCACAAACACGAAGCACAAATCTAGAGACTGTCAGTAAATCAAAACACACAGAGCAGGATCATTCGACACAAAACAATCGTCGTATGCCAGATATTAGCCTACGTCCCTTGTGTTTAACCCTGAGGAGCGCGCTTACAGCTGATTAACATCATCACGGTCAGTTTGTCTTCTACTTTCTGCTACGTTTATTGCTAGTTACCTAAATCCAGATTAACAATAGACATTTGACATTAACTCACCCCATTATGGAAACCCATTTCCGAAAATAAATAATAATAATCATGCTTTCAACGAAAAGTTACAATTAGAAAACTTGAAAAATCTTAACTAAGACATACTAAGCCGTAATCATTACTTTAAAATTCAAGTCGAAATGATGACATAAAAAGGCATAATTGAGAAATTATGACTTTAAAATGCTAAATACTTTTTTGCCTTTTTATCTCATTTTGCCTTTTTATGTCAATTTCAACTTTGTATGTAATAATTCCAACTTTTAAAGCCACAGTTTCGACTTTTTATCTCATAATTATAACTTAGTACAGTATGACAATTTCAACTTTTAAAGTCATAATTGCAACCTAGTGCGTCATAACTACGACAATCTCATAATTTTGACATCTCATAATTATGACAATACAGTGTCATAATTTCAACATTTAGTCAATTTCAACTTTTGTGTGAATTTCTACTTTTGAAATCATAATTTTGACATCTCATAATTGACTATACAGTGTCATAACTTCAACATTTAGTCAAAATGTCGACTTTTATTGTGTGAATTTCTAAGTCATAATTTTGACTGTCATAACTACGACAATCTCATAATTTTGACATCTCATAATTACGACTTAATACAGTACGTCATCATTTCAACTTTTGAAGTCATAATTTTAACGGTATGTCATAACTACGACAATCTCATAATTTCATAATTTCGACTTTTCTTTCTTCCACACAAAATTGAGCTAATGTGCCCACACCTTAATAAATGTTAAATATGTACGTGACTGCATTGGGGTTTGTGTTTTTGCACAGAGTTATGTTTCCGGCCTCAGACACGGTCTTAAATACAGCGGCTGTAAAAGAGAAACTTTGACAATAGTGTGGCATGCTACAGTGATTACATTCACTTACGCAGGACGCACCAAACAACCGTCTCCTTCTTACCGCCTGTTTCTGAGCATTAGTGGACTTAAGGTTAGGATAGTACCCAAGTATACTCATCAGAACATAGCTTAATGTCTATTGTGATATTGCACCATGAAGATGGTTTCTTGCAATAGGCTATGGCTGATATGACATAGATATAGACATAGATATCTGTAACAGCAGAAAAGCGTAAACAGCTTCTGGAGACACATAAACAGCAATGCTGACTGCGTAAACATTCTATATAGCTCATACAAAAGCTTTGAGCTTTTGCTGTTACGTATTTTGTTTTCTATGAACTATAAATGTGCATGTTAATCTACAGTTTAAAGGGTAACAATCCGCAGCTAGAGGATGTTTGTGATAAATTAGCCCTAAATTAAAACTAATTTTTAAACAAAGGACAACATGTGACTCCAGATGGCACAGTGGAACACCAAAAATATTCATATACTTGAAATCCACAATAAAATATCAGCATGTATAAACTTTCAAAATAAGCAATTAACCAAAAAAAAAAAAAAAGGACAAAATATTTTTTCCAAGTCCTGATTTGGTTGCACATAACACTGATGAGTAAAACTACACACATCTGACTTCTCACCCCTATTCATCCTTTTGCTTTTTCATCTGAAGGGAAACGTGTTGCTGAAACCAAAAAAGCAAATAGAACATGGGTTAAAGCACATGTCCGGGTTAGATTTCAAATCCATTTTGCATAAAGAAAACCAAGATTGTTTGATTGAAACAATGGGACGAAATAAGACCTAAATCGTGTGCGTTTCTGTCACACTCACCCATAAGAAACAACACAGAGACACACACCAGATTCACACGCTCTAGTTTTCAATCTGCAACACAAGACGACGTTACTCGGCAGCACAGGGACTTCAGCTATTTACATGATTCGTTCGAGATATATATATAATATTATTTGACATATTTAGCACTTTATCAAAGGTTTTAATCATAGAGTGAAAACAAAATAGTAGCAATACGGCATGCATTCGGCTGAAGTCGCTTGACTTCTCATTGGCTCAGTTGATTAAAAATCGCTCTTTCCCCGTTCAACTATTCTTGCTGTGAGAAAGGACCAGTCCAGCAGGTCCGTTACAGTCAGTAGGTCGTACATTTCGTAAAAAACCCCATTCAGTACCTTCCTTACAATTCTGATCACCGAGCAATTGAAGGTTGATTCCCAAGCCTTCTCTCTTTCACTTTAAATGTTATTCGGACATCCGTTGGGTGTTCCTCCTTCACCAGCTCCGGCTAACGTTGGACACCATTGTCGTCACACCATAAATTCATTACTCCCATACAGCACCAAAGGCTGAGAAGAACCCAAGTCATGCTCTCGTCTTCGGCCGCCGGCGACGCCTTCGCCCGGCTCGCGGGGCTTTGGTGAGCAGCTTCGGTTCCCTCGGGTTTTCTCGGAGCTGGAGGCACATCGGGTGTTCAGGGAAGCCTGTTCGGAGCCCTCCTGGTCAGGGAGAATGTGCAAGTCCCCGCCGGGAGAGCTGGAGGAAAACAGCGGCCCGGAAGAGGACGAACGAACCCGATAGTGAGGCGTGGACGACAGCGAGGACAGCGAGGCTACGGCCGAGTCCCCCGAGTCCAGAGATTCAGGCTGACGCTGTAAACCGCGTCTGCTTTTGGACTCGCACTTCCTCCAGCGTGCTGCCGACACGGCGCCGGGGCTTTTGTCTACAGAGGAGACATTTGACACTTCAAAACATGTGCGATGCTTAAAGGGTTAGTTCACGCACGAATAAAATCCTGTCATCATTTGCTCACACTCATGTTGTTCCAAACCCACAAGACTTTGGTTCGTCGAAACACAAATGAAGATATTTGTAATGAAACCTGAGAGGTTTCTGTCCCTCCATTGAAAGTCCGGGTAACCAAAATTCAGAAGTTCATAAAGCCGTCATTAAACGGATCCGTATGAATAGAGAGGTTTAACGCAAGTCTTGACTAAAAACTCTAAATAAAACAGTTTTGAAAGTTGTGAAAATGACAATGTAGGGGCTTTACACAGTGAGTAAATTGCTAATTTATCCCTCACATCTTCATTTTCATCCTAAAGTCAATACGGCTTACCTGACTAAGGTCTGTAAAGTGATCGAATCTCTTCACAAGACTTGTTTTAAACCACTTGATTCATATGAATTCGTTTTGGACCTGGACTTTGGATGGAGGAACAGAAACCGCTCAGGTTTCATAAAAATGTCTTAATTTGAAGATTAACCAAAGTCTTATGGGTGTGGAATGACATGAGGGACGAGGATTTTCCATTTACGGGTGACTCTCTCTAAAACTTTTTCTAGCAAACTAGCGCCATAACCACTGATCGGACGCGGCGCCTTAAGACTCCATGAGGTGTTTCTGAGCTGCTGCTGTTCAAATAGATGCTTCCGGACTCAGCATTTCGTCATCGGACGCGTGGGCTCGAGCCAGCATCTAATAGGTCAGTTATTCCCTAACGTGAAGCGATACGACAGTTAGAAATCAAGCAAATAAACAAATAATGTCATGGCCTTCAAAGTGTTTACTAACTTCTCTTTCTGCAGGTTTTCTATCTGCTGAGACAACACTTTCTCCTCCTGCTGCATGGCTGCTTGCTGCTGCTCACTCAGCGCAGGCTCCGCCCCCTCCTCGCCCGGCTCCGCCCCCTCTGCTGCTCGAGGGCTTAAGGGCGGCGAGGGCGTGTGGCGTAAACGCCCCTTACCCTGATGAAAACAGCAGACCGGAGCATAAGAACTAATTATTCCAAAGTGTTTTGAATTCAAAATAGGATATGAAGTTCTAGGGTGGCTGTTTTTAAAAATAATAATAAATTAAATGGATGAAATATCAGTTTTCAGATGTCAAAAGGTTGAGTTCACAATTCGTAGAAACTAAAGCTTGAGTGTCGAAGTGAAAAGCATTGTACGTAATTTGGAATTACTATTTACTATTTCAATTTAATTCAATGTAATGTAAACATTATAATAAACATTACACACAAAATAAATAATATTATTATTATAATTGTTAGTAATTATACAATTAAAAAAATGTATACAATTTTTAATTATATAAATGTTAAATTATATATATAGAATATAAATGTATATTTGATAGTCTAAATTTAAACTATCAAATGGAAAGTAAAAAAAAGCATTACAGATATAGCATAAATGATGCTGTCAATGTAACATTAAATAAACGAAAATAAATGAAAAAATTTATGAAAATTTGTATTAAACGTTTATGCTTTATAATTCGTAGAATAGAAACTGAAGCTTTCATATCTAAGTGAAAAGCAGTGTAGGTATTTTGGAATTATTAGAAACAGTTAAATTACATTTAATCAAATTGTTATAAGTTGCTATAAGATTACAGATTTAGCCAAAATTAAGCTATCACTCAGTAGTGCTCAACACACGCTGATTTGTGCATAAATGTACTGGTTAATATAAAATGTCAGATTTATATAAAACGCGTATGTGTTCGCATGTGAATGAATAAAACACAAAGTCTAGCACGACTGACAGACAGCACTGCGAGACACACTAACACACACAGTCACTGAGCTTTACCTTAGCTGCGCTTGGCTGTGAAATAACGCAAATGCAGGAGAAATAAAAGAAGAGGGGGTGTTAGTAATACAGCAGCACGCCGCATGCGCCGGGAAAACAAACAGGACTTGACATCTGGTCGCTCACAACCAATCACACGACAGCATTTGGTAATTAGCTTGGACAGGTCTTCAACAGGCGCAAATGAACACGTCATCAAACCACGGATGGCAGCTAACGACGCTACACTGACACTGGGACTGGCACGATGATGTTTCGGCGTGGATACGTACCGCGGTGGCAGTTCTGGTAATGCCAATAAACCTAACCGCAATTAGTACTGGTTTCTGGAAGAGGAGGATGAGGAGAGGAGAGGAGTGAAGAAAACAGGATTAGAGGAATGTCTGTCTGAAAACATGTGCGACACTTTCCATGAACGAGGCTTTAAAAAAGCTGAGAAGGTCAAACTTGTATTAGCCATTTTTAAAATGTATTTTATGAGTAGTTTGCACATTTTTGCATCCCTGTATCTCAGAATTTGGGACATGACTGAATACAATTGAAAACACTGATTTGTCCGATTTGATTCTAGCAATAAACAAAAATAAATATAAAATAAGTAATTAATTAAGCCTACATTAAGCTATCAAATGTGAATAGTTGAAAAAAAAACTAAATTAATCTATCAATGTAACATAAATTGTATGCATATATTTTAAAAATTGTATATTTGTCTATTTTATAAATTTTATGTTTATATAACTAAATTTATATTTATAGCCAAAATTTAACTATTAAATGGAATTATTAAAAATTCGAAATTTTACAAATTGATATAGAGAGTTTTAAGTATATTAGAAATAATAATAAAGTAAAGGATGACATATCAGTTTCAGATGTAAAAGGTGAGTTCACAATTCGTAGAAACTAAGCTTGAGTGTCGAAGAGTGAAAAGCATTGTCGTAATTTGGAATACTAGGTACATTCAATGGAAATTCAATGTAAACACATAATAAACATTACACACACCAAATAGTAAATCAGAATAATAATTATTATAATTGTCATTTAAATTTTAAAATGTTTAATTATATATATATATTATATATAAGATATATATATAATCTATTATTAAATAAACATTAACATAAAAATAAATATAAAAAAATACGTTTAACTAAATTAAGATATTAAGCTATCAAAGTGAAATAGTTTAAAAAAATCAAAATTAATCTATCAATGTAACATAATTATGTATATAATTTTTAACATTTATATTTGTCTATTTATAATTTAAGTATATAAAGTATAAATAGATTTATATAAAATAATATTTAAAGCATAAACTAAGTCTCAGTGTAACATTCAACAAAAAATAGCCAGTAATTATTAAGTAACTTATAACTTATATATGGACTGCCATTATATAACTTTTAGATTGACAGCCTGAGTCAGCTATCAGTGTAACATTAAATAAAAAATAGACAAATCTAATTTTATAACACAACACACACACACCACACACACACCTCCTCTCTCAACACTCCCACTCAAACACACTCACTCTCTCACACAAACACACACACACCCACACAAACACACACACACACCCACACACACCCTCTCTCACACACACACACGCACACAAACACTCTCTCACACACACACAAACACTCTCTCTCACACACACAAACACACAACACGCTCGCTCACACAACACCACACACACTCTTCACACACACACACACTCTCCTCAAACACACCGCACAACACCTCTCACACACACACACACGCAAACACACTCGCTCACACACACACACACACTCAATCAATCACACACTCACACACATACACACACAAACACACAAACACACACACTCTCTCTCTCACACACCCACACACACACTCTCTCTCTCACACAGACACACACACACACACACCACTCTCTCTCTCACACACACACACACAAACACACACTCTTTATACACACACGCACACACGCTCTCACACACACACACACACACACACACTCTCTCCCACACACCCACACACTCTCTCACACACACACACCCACACACTCGCTCTCACACACACACCCACAAACACTCTCTCCACACACACACACACACACACCTCTCTCACACACACACACCACACACACTCCTCTCACACACACACCCACACACACTCTCTCTCTCACACACAAACACACACACACACACACACTCTCTATCTCACACACACCCACACACACACACACTCTCTCCCACACACACACACCCCACACACTCTCTCTCTCACACACACACACATTCTCTCTCTCTTACACACACACACACATACACACACAACCACACACACACACACTCTCTCTCACACACACACACACAAACACACAAGACACGCGCACCAGACACACAACACACACACACACACACAAACACACACACCACACACACACACACAAACACACACACACACACACAAACACTATCACACAACGCATATACACACACACACACACTCTCTCTTTCACAACCGCCACACACACGCACACACACACACACAAACACAAACACCACATACACACACACACACACACATACATAAAGCTATCAAATGTGACAAAATCATTAAATTGGATTATCTTTTAGCTAAATATTCAATAGTTGTCATTAAATGGGGAACAAGGGATTTGTGCATCTAAATTTCATAGGCCACGTTCACGGAAAGTGAGGTTAACAATGGGGACGGTTTAAATGGAAGGGCATAAGGGTCCAAGGTGCTGGGTCGCTCTGGGGCTTGGGGCTGCTGGGGGTCTGGGGATGGGGGTCTGGGGTCTGGGGCTCTGGGGTATGGGGGTTCTGGGGGCCCTCTGGGGGTTCTGGGGATATGGGGGTCGGGGATGCTGGGGCTCCTTTTTTTTTTTTTCTTTTTTTTTTTAGGGGTCTGGGGCTCTGGGGGGTATGGGGGTATGGGGCTCTGGGGCTATGGGGCTACGGGGGTCTGGGGGTCTGGGCTCTGGGGGTATGGGGCTCTGGGGGTCTGGGGCTATGGGGCTTGGGCTCTGGGGGGTCTGGGGCTCTGGGGGCGGGGTATGGGGTCTGGGGCTCTGGGGCTCTGGGGGCTGGGGGTTCTGGGGCTCTGGGGCTCTGGGGGTAGGGGATCTGGGGCTCTGGGGATATGGGGGTCTGCGGGCCTCTGGGGGTCTGGGGGTTCGAGGCGGCCTCTGGGGTTGGGGGTCTGGGGGCTCTGGGGCTATGGGGGGCGTTTCACTCCCATCGACGAGACGGATGTGCGTCAGCCGACTCTTGGCTTTGCTTTCGGCAAACTCCAGCGTGTTGATGTCCTTCAGACGGGCTTTATATTTCCTCATCTGCTCGCAGATGATCAGCTCCACACACCTGAGAAGGGAATGTTTAAACACACATATTATAAATCGTGTTGAACGTGCTAAATAACCAAATGTATACCTGGACGGCATACTGTTTTACAAAAACATCAAATGTAAGGCAGTATACAGTATGTTATGGAAGCTTATTTCTGCCAAGGAATAGAAATATAAAAAAGGTAATTGCAAATTTTTATCTTTTTTTCTCACAATTTCTCACAGTTTGTATCTTGCAGCTGAAATATATGAACTCATAACTGATTTTACATCTCGCAATTCTGACATTTTTTTCTCGGAATTCCGAGTTCACATTTCGCAATTTTGCAGTTTACGTCTCAAAATTGTACGTTTTTTCTCTGAATTTTGAGTTTGCATCTCGCAACTTTTTCTTATTTTTCTCACAATTAATTATTTTTTTTTTGGCTTTTTTTTCTGGCATGGAATAAAAAATAAAGTAGTAATTGCTACTTTTTCCTCTCACAATTCTGACTTTTCTTCTCAGAATTCTAACTTAAATTCAGAATTGCGAGGAAAAAAAATCTGAATTGTGAGATATAAAGTTTCAATTATCTTTTTTTTTATATATTTTATGTTGGCAGAAAATGAGCATTCATAGTATGCAGTCACTGTATTGTGTTCTGAACGTAGCATTATAGCGAGTTACGGCAGTGGTCTTGCTGATGTCCCGGACGCTCTGTAACGGGTCGGTGGTGTCGGGACAGCGCAGTATGCAGGGTGCAAACACGATGGCCACCGCGTTGGCAGACATGCGATTCGTCTCCTCCTGGAATGAGATCCTGAAACAAACCAACATAAGACATGAAACATAACTTGACCATCCAGCTGTATCTACAGGCACTGGGTAAAAGCATCCAGGCTATCGTCTCACCGGACCAGGTGGAATATGAGTCTCTCCAGTGTGCTCAGGTGAGTTCGGCTGAGCTGATCGATGACCGAATAAACCCCCTGAACCACCTCATGCTTATCCTGCAGACCTACACCAGCCAAAGTGACAACACACACACATTATATCCACGTAAATCAGCTCAAATATGAGTGTTTTGCTGAAAACAGTGAGAGAACAGGATTCAAGACAATCTACTTAAAGGGATAGCTGACGGTACCATTGACTATCATAATATTTTTTCTATACAATGGAAGTCAGTGGCTACTGTCAACTGTTTGGTTACCCAAATTCTTCAAATTATTTTCTTTTGTGTTCAACAGAAGACAGACATTCATACAGGTTTGGAACAACATGAGGGTGACACGTGAATGCTGACAGGATAAACTTTTTGGTGGTGAACTTGGTCCTTTAAGAACCGAAAATTAGACATTTCTTTAGATATATTCTAAGAAAATTAAGTTCTCAAAATGTTTTCTTAAAAAAACTCCTATTGATGTATGTTGGTTTTGGACAGAAGACTGGCTGCTCAACTCGATGCATTATTAATGTAATGTATGTGCACACTATTATTGCAGAGACCTTCTTGACGGGAGTTCAGCATTTTTTTATTTATTTATTTATTTTTGAATGTATTTTAAATAGTAATTAAAGATTTTGCCAAAAAAACAAGGTCAATATTTGGCTCATTTTTGTAGTTTGTTACTAAATTTTGAATTCAGAAAAAAAGTCTAGTCATGCATAATCATGACCAAATGCAAATGCATGACCAATCATTGTAACCTTATCGATAACTGGTGTCACTTTAGGTTTATTATATGTAGCTAGTGTTATGTTGTAAAGCTTAATATTTGAAATAACCCAATAAATTCAATAAACATCTTACCAAAGGGGATTTAAGACAAGTTGGGGATTATTCCAACTTCAACAAGTAATTTAGGATGATTTTTAAGAAAAAACAAGACCATTCCTAAGAAGTATTTTTGGGAGCACACAATGTATGAAAATAAGAAAACAGCAGTTAAGAAGAATTCTATTTTTAAGAACGTTTACCCATAGCCCTGAGGAACTCCTCATAAAATTCAAAGGTCATGAGGGGGTTGGGAAGGTCACGCAGCCACTGTTTCAGCACACTGGCGATCACATGGATGTTGTAGTCGTCTAAATTCACACTGTGCACATCTGCAATGAAGGCAAACATGCGGTGCTGTTCATGAAGGTTTCTACTTGACTAAATGTTACTGTAAGATGTCATTGGTGTGTAGCTCACCGGTGTCCAGCCCCTGCTTGAGTTCTTTGATTTTATTGGTGGATCCAGACTTCCTGTAGATGCCCTCGGTGTAAAGGCCATGCATCTCGATGTAGTTGATCAGCTTCTCCACCACCAGCGGGACGGCTCTCTCATCGCTCGTTAAACGAGACAACTCTACGCCAAACTGCCGTGAAGACAGCTCGGGGTCAAACTGAGCGCACACACACACACACACACAAAAAACATGAAAAGTAGGGCTTGTAAATGGAAGTTTGAAGCACAAAGAGATCACATGCATGGTTGACGGCACTGGAATATTCTCTTCATATGATACAATTAATACTTTCTGAAGACATTGTAAGTTTAACCCCTATTAGACACCTAGCAACCACCAGAACACCTAGCAATATCTAGAACACCTAGCAAACCAAAACAGAACGCCCGAGCAATATAGCAACCACCCAGAACACCTAGCAACTGAATAGCAACACCCTAACAAACCAACCATAACAGACTACCCTACGCAATGCCATAGTAAACCCAAGCAACCACCCAGAACACCTGGACGACTGCATACCAACCATCCAGAACACCATAGCAACTACATAGCAAAACCCTAGTAATCACCCAGAATACCCTAGCAACTGCATAGCAACACCACCAGCAACCCCCCGAACACCTCTGAACGACCTCCTGCTGAATAACAACTATCAAGAATTACATAGCCACCTACAATAGCAACACCTGGTAGCAACACTCTTGAATACCCTGCAACATTCAGACACCCTAGCAAACAAACTATAGCCAAAGCCCTGTAACACCAGAATACCATAGCAACGCACAGCAGCACCAGAACACATGAACAACGGCATAACAACCATCCAGAACACCCCTAGCATACATAGCAAAAACATTGGTAAGTAAACACTCGAATACACTAGCAACTATCAGAAACAACCTCGAACTACATAGCAAAGCCCTAAGCACCACCCAGAATACCCTAGCAAACTGATAGCAACACCATAGGCAAACCACCCAGAAAAAATCATGACCTGAACGACTGCATTTTTTTTTTTTACCAACACAATCCAAACACCTAGCAACTACATAGCAACACCCTGGTAGCAAACACTCCAAATACCATAGCAACCATCCAGAAAAACATCGCAACACCCTAGTAGCAACCACTTCAAATACCCTCTCAACTGCATAGGAACATCCTAGAAACCACCAAAAATATCCTAGCAACTGCCTAACAACCACCCAGGCACCTTAATAACTGCATAACAGCAACTAGCAGTAGACCCCCAGACACACTTCGAACAACTGCCATACCAATTCATACAGAGAACCCTAGAAACTTCACACACGAAAAACCCTATTAGCAATATCTACAAATAGCCTAGTAACTGCATAGCAACACAATAGGAACCACTCCAAATAGCCTAGCAGCAATCAGAAAAGCCTAGCAAGACCACAACAATTGGAAGAAAATCCATATCAACCGTCCCAGGTACCCTAGAAACTGCATAGCAACATCCTATCAACCACCCAGAATATCCTAGCAACCACACAGCAACACCCTAGTAGCAATCACTCCAAATACCCTAGTAACTCCATAGCAACGACCCAGAACAACTACACACCAACCATCCAGAACACCATCACAACTGCATAGCAACACCCTTGTAGCAATCACCTCAAATACCATAGCAACCTCAGAAACGGCATAGCAACGCCCTAGCAACCAGTATATTTCTGTCTGATAGACGGAATGTATCACCTTCAAAACCAATCAAATTCAAGGTTTAAAACTACTTCAAACTTTTAAAAGTACTACAGGCTTACTCAGGCCAACATCAGAGATGGTCTTGATGAACGTTTCACTTTAATGAAGGTTTGAGGCACAAAGATTCTGTGGTTGAAAGATGAGTCACATCCAATATCTAGACCGCAGGCTCAGAAGGATGACCTATCTGTCGGTCAAGCACTACTTTAAGGCGTTCTTACCTTCTTACTGCATGTGGTGGTCATCCTCAGACAGCACTTCCTGTGACACGCATAGCGGCAGACTGAAGAAAACCAGAAACAACAAGCACACAGTTAACGGCGGATCTGAGCACCAGCATCACGTTTCCTGCTCACATCAACAGGAAAATGAGACTGAGAGGATATCATCCATCATGCCCAGATGAAATCGGATGAATTTACAGGGAAAAAATCTGATTATGCTGCTCTCAAGACTAGCGGACAGACACTTAGTGACTCGGATCAGAACACGGGAAAGAGAAACTGCAGACTATGAAGACTGAACTGTGTCAAAACTTTGCTACTTACTATCATTGATACAGATTGGTTAATATTTAGAATTACATTTTACATTTTTTGTGTTTTCATTTTAATTTAGGTAAAGTTTTAGTAATTTAGCATTGTTATTTTTGTCAATGGGTGTATAGTTTTTATTAAGTTTTCGTTCATTTAAATGTTATTTTAGTACTTCAACAGTGCTGCCTTGATACAACATAATATATGTTTAAGTTAATGTTTATTTTAATTTAAGTGATGAAAATGTTTCTTTATAGTTTTAGTTTTAATAAAAGATAACAATCCTGGTCAAAACCAACACATCTTGGTTAACTTGTATTAGAAATGTATATCTTAAATTATAATTAAGTTAATGGCACAAAAATATTTTAATGTATTTTGTGAGACTGCTGTAATTATTATTCAGGCATGAGAATACTCTCGCTTGAGTCCCTCTATAACGTCGAGTGAAAAATTTCCCAGACTGAAAATGATTAAACAGGACTCACGTTTGCAGACACACGCTCTGTCCATCATCCAGATGAGTGACGAGCAGAACTCGCAGTATGTCGGGATGCTGTACTGAGTGGATTTAAAGATGTGACCCATGTGCTCTTCCACCTGCAGAGGGCAGCAGAGCGCTGAAGATGTTACCAAAAATTCAATACTCACGAATGGTTTTACAATTTACACAGATATTCATTCGTAAATGTATTCTTATGTAAATTATAGTGACAATTCTACAGTCGCACAAAATCATTCTAATGTAAATTGTTGCGTAAACTATTCTTTCGTACACGCTCACAAAACGCCATATATAAACTGAAGTTGACAGTTTACGCAAGAATGATTTTCACAAACAATTGATTCATTTGCAGGGTTATTCTTAAGTAAATTATAGTGAAAATTCTACAGTTGCACAAAAACATTCCAACGAAAAATTCTGACATAAATTGTTGCGTAAAACTATTCTTTCGTTAATTGTCACATAAAACCTTCATGTAAACTGAATGCAACCGTTTATGCAAGAATGGTTTTTATGAACAACTTACACAGAAAATCATTCGTAAAATTATTCTTAATTATAGTGACAACTCTACAGTTGCACAAAACGTTTTTAACGTAAATTGTTGCGTAAAATGATTTAGTAAATTTTTGCATAAAACCATTCATATGTAAAATGATTGTGACAAAGTTTACAAAAGAATGTTTTTCATCAACAATTCACATAGAAATTAATTCATAAAACTTCTTAATTATAGTGACAATTCTACACTCGCACAAAAACATTGCAACGTAAATTGCTACATATTGCCACATTGCTTTTGTAAATTTTCACATAAGAAACACTTACCTACACTGAATGCGACAAATTACCCAAGAATGTTTTTTACGAACAATTTACACAAATTAATTTGTGTAACTATTCTTAAGTAAATGATAGTGACAATTCTAGTCGCACAAAAACATTCTAATGTAAACTTCTGTGTAAAAACATTCTTTCGTAAACTGTCACATAAAAGATTTTTAGCTACACTAAATGTGACGATTATGCAAGAATGGTTTTACGAATAATTTACTCATTGAGTTTCATGAATGAGGTCCAATCAAAGTAGAATTAGTTTTTATTTTTACATTTTCATTTTAGTTTAAATTTGAGTAATTTTGTGTGCTTTTGCCATTTTATTGCTAACTGTTACACAAGCCCATTACACAATAACAATGATCTAAATGGAGTTTAAAACAAGGACTGACGGTGTCCGATTCCTTTTTCCTCCTCTTCTTCCTCTCAGGTTTAGGAGCCTGAAAAACAAACACAAGGTCTCAGAAGAGTTTTGGAGGACAATACGTGTTTGTGGACTGAGAGAGACGCTTTACCTTACTGATGGTTCCGTCCACTGGCTTGTATTCGGTCATGAACTCATCGAGGAAGACTTTAAACGTGTTGACCCAGACTTTAACCGGCGACTCGCTCCAGTCTCTCTGCTCCAGACGCATGTTCTTCTCTAAGATGTGCTCGAACAGAGCGTAGAGATCTTTATAACGAATGCTCCTGCCATCATCCATCTGAGGGTGAGACACATTCAGGGCGAGATTCTGGAAGCGAGAAGTTGTTTTCCGGGTTGCTTTAAAATGTCACAGTAAAATGTTGGATTTCAGAAACTCACGGCCAGAGCAGTAGAGTACGAGTTGAAGATGTTGAGGCGAAACTCTTTCAGGGCCTTCTTGAAGACCACATCCACCGGTGTGTCCTTCTGACTGTCTTCAGCTTCTAGATCGCTGATCTATGAAATGTCCGATTAGAGATATTTAATATTTTGGCAACTTCTTCCAACTTCAAATAAGAACTTCATTAAACACATTTTACCGTGCGATTCATTTAGCAGAATTTTACTGAACGAATTTCTCTGTAAATCCTTCTAAAACCGTACTTACGTAATGGTTTTGTAACAACTGAATTGTTGTGACAATTTTTAAATAAATTGTGTAAAACCTTTCTTATGCATACAATTTATGCAAGAAATTTTTAGCAAATAATTTGCACAGATATAAAACTATTCTTATGTAAATTATGGCAAAAATTCTAGTCATACAAAACCATTCTTATGTAAACTGCATGTAACCGGTTGAACAAGAATGGTTTTATGAACAATTTGTACAAATATTCTTACATTTTACATAATTGAAAGTGAATTGAAAGTGAAATCATTAATAAAACAATTCTGAAGTAAATTATTGTGACAATTCTACAGTTGCACAAAAACTTTAATTGTTTAAAAGTTAATTCTAACTTTAATTGTTGCACAAAACTATTCTTTCGTAAATTGTCACATAAAATCCTGCATATGTGAACTGAATGCGACAGTTTACGCAAAAATGGTTTTACGAACAATTTACACAAATTCATTAGTAAAACTATTCATAAGTAAATTCTAGTGACAGTCAAACGTAAACTGTTGCGTAAAACTGTTACGTATACCTTTTCATGTAAACTGAATGCATCGGTTCACACAAGAATAGTTTAACAAACAATTTACACAGAAATTATTAGTAAAATTAATCTTAAGTAAATTATAGTGACAATTTCACATTTTCACAAAAACATTAATGCGAACAATTCAAGTGTTTGGGCAAAAATGGTTTTTCAAACAATTTACTCACATATTAATTCGTAAACTGATTCTTAAGTAAATTATACAAGTCGCATAAAAACATTCTAACGTAAATTGTTGCATAAAACTATTCTTTCGTAAACTGTCACATAAAATATTCATATGAAAACTAATTTACCCAAGAATGTTTTTTACGAACAATTTAAATAAATTAATTTGTGTAACTATTCTTAAGTAAATGATAGTGACAATTCTAGTCGCACAAAAACATTCTAATGTAAACTTCTGTGTAAAAACATTCTTTCGTAAACTGTCACATAAAAGATTTTTAGCTACACTAAATGTGACGATTATGCAAGAATGGTTTTACGAATAATTTACTCATTCATTTTGCTTGATTTTCATGAATGAGAGCCAATCAAAGTAGAATTTTGTTATACTCCGTTTTCATTTCAATTTTATTTACCGTTTTAGTAATTCTAATTCATGCATTTTTGTCAGTTTTTGTTTTTTAAAATGTATATATAGGTTTTTATTCATTTTTATTTCAGTACATCAAGTTAAACTTAACTAAATGAAAATGAGAAATGTTGCCTTGGCAACTAACTGAACTTAAAAGTTTAAGTTTTTTTTTTTTTTAATTATATTTTAGTTGTTTAGCGCTTACATTTTCGGTGATAATACACCGCTTTGGTGATGGCAATAAGTTAATTTATAACAGCAGAATAAAAATGCTTAATAGCTACCCCGCTTCATTTGGAGGATTATTTATGTTCGTTCATTTGTCTGCGATAGTCAGCTGTGTTAGTCAGGATGTGCAGCGGGTCGTTCTGCCACGCGGAGGACACAACCCTCTAAGACACGCTACTGACTCTTCCAACTTTGCTCGCGCCTCTTCAATCGACCATCATGGCTCATCCATGGGATCCCCGGTTCTCCTTGCGGTCGCGTCCGCCAACGCGGACTAGTCAGGCCTGCTCAAGGGCTTCATAGAGGAGAGTCGACAGACAGAAACCTTATAGAAAAGGATCATGTAGAGATGAGAAATAATGAGTGAAAAAATCACCACACGGGGAGCTCTGAATCTGCGTGGCAGCGCCACTGGGGGACATCTTTGATCGTCACGTTTGCTCTACTACTCCAGAACCGCATCTTGCCTCCCTGACCCTGATTGGGAAAACGTCGTTTGGATGATACAGACCAAATTTCGCAATAGAGTACGGCTGCCGATTATGGAAAATTGACCTGGACGATATTTTTTTTTTCTGCGAGATATTGCGAAAAAAATTTAAGTTATTTTTTTTTAAATAGGAAGTTTCACAGATGCTCTACTTTGGAAAGATGTAATCATTCTAGCATATTTCTGAAAAAAAAAAAAAGATAAAAGAAAAAATACTTTTTTCTATAAAGTTTTTAATTTCAAAAACTTTTTGTTTGGGGGTCATAACTTCGATTTAATCTAGCAAACACGTTTTTATTAAAAATCTTATGTAATTCTATAAATATAGTTAAACGAAAATAAGAAAAATTGAATAATACATTGTCGATAAATAAAATTTTTGAATTATAAAAATTATAAATGAAATAATTATTTTACTGTAAAAGTACAATACTAATCATTTGTTTTAATTCTTATCTCAAACAAACATTTTGTAAACAACGACAGCCTGACTGCGCGATAGACAACTGCCCAATATCGATTTTATTCTATTACTGTGCGTCCTAAAATAAGAGGGTTTGTTCCCATTTGACCGCCATCGGGTTGCGATGATGGACTTCCTGAGCGAACTACATTACCAGTTCAACTGAGACATGAGTATTCTGGATCCTCTTTCTAGCTCTTGTCTGTGAATACAAATCCAGAATCAGATCTAGTACTGTAACGTTGTTGTGAACTTCAGACCAAATTAAATCGCGATCAGATTCGTTCTGGTTTCAGCGTTTCACGTGAAGCTCTTTGAAGAACTAACAACTAGACAGCTTAACGACACCAAACCCAAGTGAATGAGACCAAAGAGAGCGTATTTAAGATAAGATGAATGGAGTGAGAGTAAGGAGAATCATGCATCTTGATTTGCACACCTGATATTCATCAACGGCTGCAGCTCTAGGGAAACACGACCAGTTTAGAGACACCTCGCGTTTCAAGACCCAGACACCCCGAAAAAACGTCAGTTCTGGCTAATCGAGACCCCACGGCCAGCTCATCGTCGCTTTATTAGTCTTCTAATTGATCAGTCCTATCTAGAAAAGATGTCAGATTTGGTTATGAAATATGGAATGCCATCCCTGCCATAATTACTACTAATAATAACACTAATAATTACTAAACCTACTCTGAAACTAGTTAAAGCTTCATGCAACAGGTGTTTTGCATTAAAGCCTATTCTAGCAAAGAACGTCGAAATTCATCGGCATCGATGCATCGCGTGCGGACGTGTACGATTCTGCATTGATGCAAAAATTTCTTTAAACTGCAGTGTACTTAAAATAACTATTTAAAGCATTAAAAAATACTGCTTGATACTAAACTTTTAAAAAATAATACATATAATTTTTAGATATACAGTTAATATAGATAACATAAAAAGTTCATATAAAATATTAAAATGTAAAAAATATATAGTAAAAGTATATATTTTTTAGTACAGTAATATACTGTAGATAACATATCAAAAACAGTTCATTATAAAATATTTAAATGTATACAAATAAAAATAAACTAAAATAAAATTATAGGATAATAATGGAAAGTGATATGTTATTAAAAATATCTATAATAACTCTATAACTATACAATAACGATAACTATACTAAATGTTTGTAAAATAATACATATGGATTTAGATATACAGGTTAAATATAGTTATATTATTACTAAAAATATAAATATTCAAATGTAACAAAATATTATATTATAGTAAAAATTAAGTAAAATTAATTACAGTAATTAAAGTATTAAAAATACTGTTTTTATACTAAAAACTTTTTTTGAATAATACAATGAAATAAATCATATACATTTGAAAGAAATATTTCAAAATCTCACTTATAAAGCGGATAGTTCCGGTGCTTGACTCTGATTGGCCGAGCCGCGTTCGAAGCTGTTGTAAATTACTCTACAATAGGGCCTTTTCGCACAGCAGGAACCTTTTTATAGTACCAGAACTAATTGTGGAACTACCCACTTTTTGGCGTTTTCGCACCGCCAGAACTGGGAGTGATTTTAGCACCAGACTGCCTTTTTCGAGAACCAAATTAGCTCCTACTCCGGAGCAGGGTCTAACCAGCACAACTGGTACTAATCGTGACGCAAGTAGACATTGATTGGCCAAACGCCCTCACCCGCCATGATCTTAAAACGCTGTGTAAACTTACTGTAAACATTGTCAACTTATTTCTCAAGTATGGAGAACAGCGATAGATGAAGTGCAAGCACTTGTAGCAAATGTAGCACTGCCAGTTGTCGATGGAGATTCTTAGTCCTCCTTTCCGTTCTTTCAATCGCTTTACGTATACGTCGACTTTCCATGTCCATTATTGTGAAACCCACGAGACACAACAAACACAGCTCCGATCACAGCGTCCTCCATCCTCCTGTTGTTAACGTTGTTCTTCTTTGTTTCTGTTGTTGAACGCGCGCACAAATGACGTCGCTGTCGAACGGTTCCAAGTACACACTGTCGGTGCGAATGCAAACCTTTTTTAAATGTACTGGGAAATAGTTCGCGCAAAATCGTCCCAGTACTTTAGTACCGTACGTTTAGTTCTGGAACTAAAGCGGTCGAAAGGCCCTAAAGTAACACACACCTTTGTTTACGTTTGTGTGTGGCTCGGCACCACCCACCAACTACGCCGTAGCCCAACCCACAACTGTTTCTGAGGAGCTACATTGTTTGGTGGAAGAATACTGTGTTTATTAATATCACTACACTTTATTTGCTCCGTTTTATTTTGTGAAACCATACTGTGTTTATGGAATAACAATTTTATAAAAGCAATAAGCCTCATGAAGCCGTGGTTTACAGTGAATTTATAACCGCTAAGGGGGTTTAACTCCGCTTCGTCGTACCTAACAACACCTCTTAGCTGTTATAAATTCACTGTAAACCACGGCTTCACGGGGCTTATCGCTTTAAAAAAAAAGAAGAAGGAGGAATGCTTCTGCAATTAAAAATTCTGAACAGATAAAGTTTCTCACCTCTCTGGTTTTTAACGATCTGAATCCCGCCTCTCTTTGGATCTCCAGAGATCGCTCCTGATTCACCAGGTCTTTGTCAGACCTGAAAAACACATAAAAACACATAAAACTCTCTGCATGAGATGTTTGCTCCCGCAGGAAGATCTGGCAGGTCAGGTGGATGTAAACTCACTTGGAGAAGGTCAGTCGGCTGCGTTTGGGACAGAAGGCTTTC
The DNA here is from genome assembly GCA_018155175.1 of Sinocyclocheilus anophthalmus. NCBI lineage: Eukaryota > Metazoa > Chordata > Actinopteri > Cypriniformes > Cyprinidae > Sinocyclocheilus > Sinocyclocheilus anophthalmus. The sequence continues at coordinate 23,569 of JADLZN010004857.1, forward strand.
TCCTTCATACTGATGCTGATGCTTTGAGAAACAAACTTCTTCTGAACCTCTGAGTCCCTCGAGTCCAGCTGGAGGGGTTTGGAAGAAGGGGTTTGAGGTTCAGGGTCATCTGAATGATCTGAGGACGACAATCCATTCGCTCTGTCCTCGGTGTCTCCACAAACCTCCTGAGCATCCATGGGCTGGAGTTTCTGCAGAGCTTCCAGGCTGCTGTGCTCGACTGGGTTCTCCTGCATGCTGATTATGACCACCACAGACTCCTTCTTCTCCTGGGTCTGCTTGTGCGGGCTGCCGTCCTCGTCTGCGATGTAGAAATGAGGTTTGAAGGACGCCGGACTGCTCCGGTTCTCCTCCGTCGGCTCGGATTGGGACGTCGCCGGTTCCTCGTTGGGAGACAGGATGTAGGAACCCACCCCCCCCACCCCCCCCCCCCCCCCCCCCCCCCCCCCCCCCCCCCCCCACCCCCACCCGTTCGAAGTTTTTATCGACTGTTTCCCGGTGAGGTCTGATGTTGGGCCAGAGAGCGGTTGAAGCGGGAAGCGCGTCGTCCACTGAACCGGACCTGACTTTGAGCAGCTCTAGATTGAACGTGGCTTGCTGGAGTTCCCGTTGCCTCCTGCTTTCGCGTTTGTGCAGCGGCCTTAAGGAGTCGCTGTGTCTACGATTCTGTCTGAGCTCTGGTGGATCGCTCTCTCGCTTCTCCTCTTGGACGTCAGCTGGGTTTTGATGGGGTGTGAATTTTGCTAACAGTGGTTTCACAGAGGCTTTTCTTCCACGTAGCAACTCTTCAGAATGCGGCACCTAAAAACAATGCACACATTTATGACACTTTTTCCGGTAAGGACAAACTACACAATCGGGAAACCCTCACTAAATATTAAGACCAGATAATATATTTATAATAGTCTTATAATTATCTGATACTCTATGTGTGCATATATAATATAATATATTATATATATTATATAATATATTTATATTATATATATATATATATGCAAGTAAAGCTTGTTGTATGTGTTGAAGTGCTGAGTTTACGTTTGGTTCGTACTCTATCGCATCCATGTCAGTGTCGTTGCGCTTGCTAGACCTTTGTTGTGATAACCAGTAAAGTTGTTCAGCTTGAGTCATTCAATTCCGTTTTGTCCGAGGGTATAAAAAAGGTTAACCTACCTATTTTACTTCACCCTTCGACATCTGCTATAGTGTCATCTTCCCTTCTTTTCTTAAACCAGTTTCATCTCTTGATTGTTAACCAGTGCTATGATACTTTCTGCTCCATCTGCATTCTGTTTAGAACCAGTTTATCTGCCCCTTGTCTTACAGACCAGCTCGTACCAACCCTTCTGACCCTTGGGCTATCTGTGAGTATCATCTAAGTCAGGGCGGCTTGAAAGGGTGTGGCGTAAATCCACCATATTCCTATATCCCCCTACCTCGACCCCACCTACATGTGATGCTAGTCACTTATCGCTCTCTACCCTTCTCCCCCTGCCTACTGTCTCCTGCCACTGCTACTAACCCAGCGACACATTACTACCTTCAACATTTCTAACATCACTATTACATTCGTTATTTTAACCTCCTTGCCATGCTACTTTACCCACCCTCCACCATTTCCACTTTTTTTCTTTCCTCGCTCCTCTGGCCTCCCACGCACCCCTTTGGATCCCTCCCGAGTTGCTTCTACCTCCCCGCATATCCACTCTACCTTTATCCAAGCTGCACGCACCTTTCTGCCCTCCAAATTGTTCCGCGCAACTTAATTTCAACCCACAAGTATTCACACAACCCAACCTCATTTTTTCAGCTTGTGCCCACAATTGCACTAACACTATACTAATATGGCGTCAAGTGTCCTTACGATATTAACATCGCCAACTGTGATACGACTATCGTTCTCGTATTGACCCTTGTGCCCTTCTCCCTGTGTACACTTTTTTCCTAGATCCCCCTGCGTTCTTACCTGACTCCATGTGTCTCCCCTTTTTATACCATGTTGCCACTCCACTTTACCCCTTGTTTATCAATTTTTTATTTCCCCTACCTACTTGGTTCCCCAGCCTTTTAGCGACTCCTTTATTGTCACTCGATCGTTAGATCCTTCAGTAACCTTACTGTCATTTTCCCTATTCCTCCCGCTGTTCTGTACCCCGGCCTCCCATCTCCCCATCAACGTGTGATCTTTCATTCCTACATGTGATTTCCTGCTAGGCATTCACCATCAGCATTTTACAACACGGCTCGTCGTACTATACCTTAGACTACCTCTCGCTTACTCCCTCCCTCCCTTCCACCCCGCACACCCCCTGCCCACCTTTGGCTGTATTCCACCCCAAATCTCGCGCTACATAGACATACTATTTCTTATTTCCTTCGCTCGCCTTCCCGCGTGTTCCGTCGTTTCCATGCTTTCTCTTACTCTCGGCCCGTGCTGTTTATCTTCTTGCCATCCCCCTTTACACTTTATACCCCCTTTTTTTTTTCGCATTCTTGCAGCGTTCCGGGCCCTGTGCCACCACACCCCCCCCCCCACCCTTGTCCTCCTATTGTTTGCTTTTAACAAAGAATACCTCATCGACAGCAACCTTTCTGGTTTCAGAAGTGGACTTTCAACCGAGACTGCCTTGCTCTCAGGTGTTGAAGCTCTAAGACTGGCAAGAGCAGATTCCAAATCTTTCTTCTTAACTTATCTTCGCGGGATATGCAGAATCTGCCGTTCGCACCAATCGTTTACACAAATTGTCCAGATCTCCTCCATCCCTCTCCCCGTTATTTTTATGTTACTCCCTCACCTTTGAGGGCAAAGGGTTCTTTTACCACATTTTTTTTTTTTCTTTTTTCTGATTTTTTTTCCAGCCATCGCACCTTTCCAATCTCAACATCTCCTTCGACTACAAGACCACTTGGTATTGATGTTTCTACCCTTTCCTCTTCCCCCCATATACAGCACGTATGTCCTGTATCCTCTCCAGTACCACGGCCCTTATACTTTAGTGTGTGTTAAGAACCTTATCTCGGTCTTTTGTTTTCTTTACGTTTTCCGTTCTCTGTAGAACAGTTTTCCACATCCAAACATTTTATCCATTTCCTCTTGTCCCTCTGAGTCCTCGCGCTGGTCTCCTCCCACTCCCCCGCATCCCCCCTTATCTCACGTCTTGTCGCTCCAGCCTTTCTGTCATTCACCTATGCCGAACCCACCCCAAACCCACTTACTTCCTAATCTTTGCCTATTGTCGTAACACTGTTTTTTGGTTTTTGCTTCCCACCTTTTTTACTTTTTCTCTCTTTTTTCTCTGTCACTCCCTTATATTTTCCCCGTCGCCAACGCAGAGAGTCGAATCGAGAATCCGTTCCCTTCAGGCGTTCTCATGATACTGCACATTTTATGCCATAGTTAGTGCTCACGTTTTAATAATCACCCTTACCTCCCCCAACCACTCCCCACTTGCACACCCCATCCCCTAGTACACCCACACGACGTACAACACAGCGCCCCACCCTTTTTCATGTCCGCCCCCCATTTCTTGCCCCACCCGCCGACCAACCCGTTCCCTCCCTTACCCAACACCCCTCCTTTTTCTCTCTCACCCATCCTCACCCCTTTTCACAAACGTAACCCCGCACTCCCTCCCCTCTCGCACTCCCCCTCCTTTCACAGCCCACCCCGCCCCTACCTTCCTACCCCCACACCCCCTCCCCCCTCCCCCCCCCGCACCCCCCCCCCCCACTCGCTATCCACCCCACCGCACCCCACACCTCCCCCTCAGCCGCCCCCCCACTTTTCCCCATAATCATGACCATTTTTCTCCTCTCGACCTCCCCCACCTTGAGCCCCGCCCCTCCCACATCGCATTCCCACCCGCTGACACCCCACCTACAACTTCCACCCCCACCCCTTCTCCCTTAACCTGCCGCCGCAAGCACCTGTCTCCTCTCCACCTCCCCCCCCACCCCCCACCCCACCCGCCCTCCCCTTCACACCCGGACCCCTGCTCCCGCCGATTTGCTTCCTCCTTCCCCACCCCCCACCCCCCTTCCCCACCACAGTACGTCACCTCCACCCCTACCATCCCTTCTCCATCTACACCACTACACCTTCTAACCCCCCACACCCATCCCCTCCCATACGCCCTTCCCCCACCCCGGCCACACCCTCACACCCCCACCTCCACTACCCCCCCCACCCTAGTACCTCGCACCCACCCACCCACCCCCAACCCAGCCCCACGCCACCACCACCCCTCCTGCCGACCCCCCCCCCCCCCCACCCAGTCCGATGACCTACATCCTCCCCCCCCTTCGTCCCCTCCACCCCCTTCCCCCCCCCCCCGGCCCCATCCAGCCCCTTTACCCATTTGTCATCTACGCCCATCCTTTCCCTCCCCTCCCCACCACTTCCGTCAACCACACCCCCCTCTCGCCACTGCCGTCATGTCCCCCCCAGACCTTCGCCTCGTATACAAATCCCACTTCCCACGCCCCCCGAACGGCCACCTCCAGCCCGGCCCCCCCTTTCTTAGCTTTCTACCGCCAAATGCCCGCCTTACATCCCCCGACCCCTTCTCCAACTTGTTCCCCCCAACCGCTCCCCCCTCCTCCCCCTCGCTCACCTGCTCTACCGCCCGCCCCTGGCACCCCACCCTTGCCACACCATGCCTCACCTCCCCTCCCCTGCCTCGCTCCCAGGGCCCCCTTCCGATCCCCCGCCACCCCCTTATCCACCACACACGTATCACCAACCACCCTTACACCCAACAACCCTGCCCACCCCCCCACGCCACCCCTCCGCACAATTCCCCCGCCCACTTCTACCCCCCCACCCACTCACTCGCCTAACTGCAGCCCCTCGAACCACCCCCCTAGAACCCTTTCTATTTTTTTCTCGGCTTCACCCTTATCTTAGTTCTGATTCATCTCAATTCCGTTTTTGCACGGCGGTTGCTCTTCCTCCTTTTCTTTCCAACTCTATCCCATGTAGCTGAGTCGTAATTAAACATTTAATGTGCATTAAGTAATGTTGTCTATCGACGTACTTTCCAGCTTACTCCTTTCTGTCATACTCTTATCCGGACTCTATTCTTCCCACTTCCCTTTGGCACGTGGTCATGGAGGGGGCACACGATCGGGACTCCTACATGGTAATGCAAAATCCACCCCGCATTCCGGTCTTCTTCACGTTACTGGTCAAGTGCTTGTTCTCCGGAAGCGTTCGAGTGCTCACACTCTATGTATATTATTCGTTACCTTTTGTTGTTTGTGTTCTCCACTTCAGCGCGTATGTCCATTGACGTATCGATCACTGTGTTTTCCTCCCACTTCCCCCCCTTTTCCTCATTTTTTCAGGGACACGGACGGTACGGTTAATCTCCCCTCAGATATCCCGCTCTACTTGTCCTCGGCCCTCTTCCTTTTCCCCAACTTTCCGGTCCCCCTTCTTTTCACACCCAGAAGCAATCCTCCAACACTGACTATTTATCGGCCACCTTGGGTCAGTTTCATGGACCTTATTTTGCCCTTCTTTCCTTTCACCATTTTTTTTCCCCATCCCCCCCATTACCCACTCTTTCTCTTCCCCTTTCCTTTCCCTTTCGACGTTCTCTTCGTCCCAAAGTCTAACCACTCTTTCGCCTCTTCTCCCCGCACATACCTTTTTTTCCCTCGTTTTCCCCTGGCGTCTGTGCACTTCCCGCGCCTCCATACTCTTGACTCCAACCCTCCTCCCTCCAGCATTTCAAGACCCCAACGTCTCTGCACCTTTTCTGTCCCTTCTTTCCTTCCCCCACTTCTACTCCCGCCCACCACTCTCCTTTCATATAATTCTCGTCCCTTTTCCATTGTCGACATCCTCCTCCTCCCCCCCCACCCCTTCGACCTCCTAACTTTCCCATCCATTCCCACTTCCCTTAACTTTCCCCCTTTTTTCGCTCCCAGGAGCTCACTACCCCTCCCTCTATCACTATGCATATCTCTTTTTTCTCCTCCTCCATCTTTTCCCCCTTCTCCCTCTCATCTCCAGCCACCCCCCCCCCTCTCTACTCTTGCCACATTCGTCTTACTTCCTCTGTTAAATCATCCAACACCATCGCCTCCCTACATGTACTGCATCCAAAGCCCCTAATATCTGACGACCCTTGGTTTATTTTTTGGCAATCCAACACCACTACTAATTCTAACCCCCCCGGCCTACCCCATACACTTTATTTTCGGTGTTATCTCTGTTTAAGTCGCTCTGATCTCACTTTCGCTTTTCTTCTTAACTTATTTATCCACGATTATACTATGTGATGGATTTGGAATATTTAATTTCCTTTTTAAAAAATAATATATTTTTTTTATATTTGCAATCACCCCAAAAGAAATAACCCCCGGTCTTTAACTTCTCGCACTTTTGTTTTCATGTTTCCAGCGATCTTCCCCGCCACACCACACCCGTCCCTTACATTACAGAAAACCTTAGCAGACAACCTTATTTATCCACCAACCCTCCCGCGACTCTTACAACACTGAGGCACAACAGTACAGCACCTCACATCAAACCCAGTACACACATTTACCCCCTCTACATCGAGCACACGCAATCCTAGATCACTTATATTTGTCTCCATTTACCACTAAAAGTATAGCTATTAATCAAATTTTTCCACATGGTACAACATTCTACAAAAGTCCGGAATCACCTAATAGTTTATACTCTACAATGCATTTATGATTCCACCTCTTATTCAAACCCCCGTATTTTACCCCACTTACTAATTTTCTCAATTTCACATCCTTACCTTTCCTCATATGACGTAACCAATCAATCAATTAAACCTATACACTTACACACTATACGGAACACATAATAGTGCCTCCTCATAACCCATCATTACACCTACCTGCAGCACCGACCATTGCTTTTAATCATGTACAATATAGCCCCTTTATATTGTATGTTACAACATCATTTGACTAAGAGATATATATTTCCCATTATACTCAACTCACAAAGCCGTGCACTTTTGCTACTGACCATTTGTCTCCACTTTGGCTTTTCAGTTTTTTTTTTTCAAGATACCTCTGTTACTGCTTTTCCAATCATTTTTGAATTCCCTTTACACTTTTTCTCCCTACCCACCCCTCATTAACCCTTAGTTGTGCCCTAACCTCTCCCTGCACTTTCCCCCTATTGTAATATTCATCTAATATCTTTTTCACGGCCATTTACGTTTTCAATTGCAGGCCTTTTTTATTCCGTCTCCCATCCTCTCCGCTATCAATCCAACTGGTCTATATATTCATTGCATTTTCCCTCGCCGCCCTCCACTCTCTTAGCCTTTTGGAAAGTGTGCCCTTTCTTCTCAATTTTCCGAAAATGCCCGCCCTGTTGTTTACATCGGTTTCTGTCCTGACATTTTTCGTCGATATATTTTTCACGCTCTGTGTCTGTCATGTCCTACCTTTTTGTTCTTTTTTTCCCTACCTTATCTTTTCGTTGACAGCCCCCCTTCGCTCACGCCGCACTTCTGCAATGCTTCTCTCATTTGAGTGAGCGGCGGCGCGCAGCGCTCTGTGTCGTGACATGCGTCTGCTAGGCGACGGCCTGAATGATCCGGCGTGCAGAGCGTGTGTGTCGCTCTGTCTCATGACAGGACTCTGACTCCGACGGCGTGCATGGCATGCCTAGCGCTGTCATATCCTCCGCCTAGGCAGCTACGGTACAGAAGCGGATCGTCCATCTCTGAAGCCTATCAAGGAGGAACGCCTGCTCAGGAAGCAAACACAGTGAGTGCTTCGCCCCCACTGCTGAGTCCGGGCGCGCCGTCACGATCGCAGGCAATCGTCAGGAAACAGAAGTATCCGCCATAGACACACCGAGGTGCTGGTGAGTCTAGAAACACCACACACACTCTGGCTTGCTTATCTTCTTGTTCTTGCTGAACTCCTTGTTCGCTCTACATGCGCAAATGTCCCCAGACTTCTCTCCATTTACTATGTAGGTTATTTTTCTTTGTACTATTACTTACGTCCTACATACCCGTCTTTCCCCTTCGCTTTCTTTATGTTATTGCTTTTTCCTTTTTTTCTGATTTCCTTTTCTTTTGTATCAGTTATCATGTATTAATTTTATACTGCCCCCTTTATTTGACTTTAGACCAGTCTTTCTATTTTCTAGTAGCTCCCCTTTACTTTTTATTTCGGTTTCGACCTCTCCCTGGCCCCCCCTGGAGCACACCAACCCCAAACACGAGTTATAAGCGGGCTAAAGTTTTCAAAAGTGAGATGAACTACATCATATGAAAGCTGAATAATAAGCTTTCCATTGATGAGTGGTTTGTTAAGATCGGACAATATTTGAAAATCTTGAATCTGAGAGTGCAAAAAAATCTAAATATTGAGAAAATCATCTTTAAAGTTGTTCAAAATGAAGTTCTTAGCAAAGATATTACTAATCAAAACATTAAGTTTTGATATATTTCTGTTTTAGGAATTTAATAAATATCTTCATGGAAACATGATCTCTTATTAAATCTAAGATTGTTTTGGCATCTCTCTAATAAAACCTGAGACATCGTATAATTCGTGCCCATACAATGTATTGTTGGCTATTGCTACAAATATCCCCCAGCGACTTAACACTGCTTTTGTGCTGCAGGGACACGTATACTTTTTTATTATTCATTTGATTAGATTTTTTACTAATTGTATTTGTGTTATTATCTATTACGGTGTTCTAATTTTATTTGACTGCTTTATTGTATGTTTTTAATTTTTTAATTTTTTTTATTTGTGGTGTTATGGCTTATTTTGTTCTAATTTTATTTTATTACCTTTTTTTTTTTTTACTGATTATTGTTATTTTTTGATTTTGTGTATTTGTGTTATTTGTTCTGATTTACGTACGGGATCTTTTATTTATTTTAATGCTGTTAGTGTATATTTAAAATGAGCACTTTTGTTATTATGTATTATTTCGTTCTAATTTTATGTCATTGCCCCATATTTTATTTGACTGCTTTTTTGTATTTTGTATTCTTGTTATTATGCATGGTTGTGTTCTAATTTTTTTAATGGCCCATTATTTTATTTGACTTGCTTTAAATGGCTGTTATTTTTTGTTATTAAGTATTATATTATTCATGTTACTGCTTAAATACATGTAATCGAGTGGGGTTTAGTTAATTGGGATAATAATATTGCAGAATTGTATCTTGTGTTATCTAATAGCTTAACATTTTTATAATAATACTGATTGTTATTTTTAAATAATTGAATTTACCTACTTTTAAAACAGGTATGTTTTTTTGGGGAATTTTGTAAATGTTGGGTTTTATATGAAGCATACATTGTAACAGATATATTATAGTATCGATTGTATTAATTTTATATTTTTAAAACTTTAACTAATTTTAAATTGATTAATAATCATACACGTTGTATAACTAACATTTATATTTTTTAAATAGTTATATATTTTAAAGGCATATTCTTATTCTATATTTTATATCTCTTTATATACTCTTTTTAAACATTAGTACCATGTTTTTTAATTGTAGTAAAATCACAGTGATGCAGATCCTCTCATGGACAACTGCTTAATGTATACCACACCAATAATATGAATAAATACCATTTTAGATGAAGCTGCTGAGACAAAGCAGTGACAGTAAGAGCCGAATGCGGGGTTTGTACCTGTATGAGTCGAGCGGCTCGTCTCTGTCTGCAGAAGCGTCTCCTCTCCTGCTGCGTCCTGAAGCTCCTCTGCAGACACACGATCCTCCGCAGCACCTCCTGATGAAGCTGCTCCTGCAGACGCTGCCGCAGACGCTTTCATGCAGAAACAACTGAGAAACAGCGATCGCATCACGAGGAAGGTGTGTTGAGAGTGTGTGTGTGTGTGTGTAGTGAGTGTGTGTGTGTGTGTATGAGAGACTGTGTGTGAGTGTGTGAGTGAGTGTGTTGTGGGTTGGATCTGTGTGTGTGGTGTGTGAGTGTGTAGTGTGTAGTGTGTGGGTGTGTAGTGTGTGAGTGTGTGCGTGGGTGGTGTGGTGTGTGTGTGTGTGGAGTGCGTGTTGGTGAAGAGTGTGTGTGTGGTTGTGCTCGTGTGAGTGAGTGTGTGGTTGTGGTGTGTGTCGCTGGGCAACAGTGCCGTGTGTGTGTGTGTGTGTGATGTGTGAGTGAGTGAGTGTGTGTGTGTGTGTGTGAGTGTGTGTGTGTGTGTGTGTGTGAGTGTGAAGTCGGTGACCCCAGGTGTGTGTGTGTAACGGGAGTGTGCTGTGTGTGTGTGTGTGAGTGTGAGGACGTGAGTGTGTTCCGGGTCGTGCCCGTAGCCTGTTGGTGTGTGTGTGTCGTGTTGAGGGTGAGTGAAATTTGGATTGAGTGGTGTGGGGTGGCAATTCGTGAGTGTTTTCTCCTTTGTTGCTGTGTGTGTGTGTGTGTGTGTGAGTGAGTGTGTGTGTCGTGTGTGTGTAGTGTGACGGCAGTGTGTGCGAAGTGTGCTTGAATCTATACTTGCCCCTTCAGCCTCCCCGCCTTGCTTTGTGGGTGAGTGATGTGTGTGGGCTAAGTTGTGTGGTGCTGTGGGCTCGTGGTTGGGTGTGTGTGTGTGAGTAGCTGAGTGAGTGAGTGTGTGATGTGTCAGTGATGTGTGTGTGTGTGTCGTCGTGTGTGTAGGCAGTGGTGAGGAGTGGATGGTGTAGTGATGTGTAAAGTGCGGGGTGGTGGGATGTGGGCTGTGATGTGTGTTGAGGTGTGCAGTGAAGTGCGTGTGTGTGTGTAAGTGAGGTGTGTGTGCTGTGTGTGTGTGTGAGTGTGATGTGGAGTGAGTGTGTGTCTCTATGTTTGTCAGTGCGTGTGCCTGATGCTAGGTGTGTGTGTGAGAGAGTGTGTGTGGTGTGTGTGTGTTGTGTGTTGTGTGTATGTGTGTGTGTGAGTGTGCCATATCTGTTGGTACCACTGGAGGTGTGATGGTGCTATGCTGAGCTGTGGTGAGTGTCCGTTGTCAAGTGTCTGTGTGTGTGTGTGTGAGTGGGTGTGTGACCCGTGACGCGTGCAGGGTTTGTGTGTGCAGATGTGGTGTGTGAGAGACGTGGTGCGATTTTGTGAGTGAGTCCTGGCCAGCTTTCAGTTGACCCGTGTGTGCTGTGTCAGATGTGTGTGTGAGAGAGTGGGTGTGTGTGGTGTGTGTGTGTGTGTGTGGTGGCTGTTGCACGTTGTGTGCGTGTGTTGCTGTGTTGAGGTTACCGTGCTTCTGCCCACTTGATGTCCGCTGGTCTCAAGGTCGACGCTCTGCAGGAACTGTCTGATTCGCGTCTGAGTGGCGTGAAAGCCGGCGGGTAACAGCACACGGAAATGACGAGCAAAATCCTGAAGACACACAAGACCAGATCCGTTTCAATCTTCCTCGTTTCTGTTTTTTTTCTCTCCATTTTCCAGATTCCATTGTTTTTGTGTTTACTCGTTTTTCCATTCCATTCCACTATTTAAACTAACTCATTAAATTAAAAATTAATAAAAAAAAAACTATTAAATCCCGTTTCCCCAAAAATTCTGTTTTAATTATTCCCAAATCATTTTTTTGTACCTAGAATATTATCTGTATAATGTTTAGTTGTTTTGTATCTGTCAGTACTCAGAGCCATGTCTTATTACTTCTAAATCTGAAAATCAAACAATTACAGCATCAATTTACTAAAGTTTGTCACAAAAACGTACATTATTTTTCCATTTCCATTCGTTATGTTTAATTTCGCTTTTTTAAAAAATGGTTAAATTAAATCTGGCCGTAATTAATAAAGCATATGTTAATTACTTGGCATACACTCATGTTACAACATTAACAATTTATAATTCATTAAACAAAATTATCTTCTTATTTTACCTGCGTATTCTTTAAAATAATTTCAGTGTTGTGTGTTTTAATTTCTGGATTTATTATTTTATCTAAGTTTATTATTATTATCAAAAACAGTCATAATCATTCATTTATTTTAAGTAATTTTAACTAATTTATTAAAGATATAACAAAATTACATTTTAAGGCCCTTTAAAATCAGTTGAGTTTTTTCGCATTCAATTATTATGCTCAATAGATTTCAATTCAATTTCAATAATCAACTGAACTCATAATTCATCACATTTTTACAATAACAGAGCCTAAATAGTTTATTTTTTCATACAATCTGTGTTGTCTGTTTTCATTTTTCTGGATTTATGATTTCTTATCAAAAACTGTAGTAATTCAGTTATTCATTAAAAGTTGAGCAAAAATGGCACTTTTATTTAAATTAATTTATTTTTCTAAACAAATTCTGTTTTCTGTCATTTTTTTCTAGATCCAGTTGTAATAGTTTAACTCAATGTTAATACTCATAAATGTCTAATTAATGTAATTCATAACGCTTGTTTGTGTGAGCGTGTGTTTCGTCACCTGGAAGCTGTATTTGACGCTGTATCCGGAGCGCTGGATCCTCACCGTCTCCAGCATGCCGCTGTAGCGTAACTGTCTCAGCACCAGCGCCTCGTTGAAACGCAGAGGAAGCTACCAAACAATGAGGCAAATCAAAGCGTGCATCTAAATCCAGTGACGCAGTAACAGAAGCACGACTCGTAACGTACCTTTTCAGCATTAGAGCGGATGCATTTCACGAAGTACGGCTCCGACTGTCCCAGAGTCTCCATCAGCTTATTCAGAGACACCTGCATCACACACAGCACAGGACTTCAGAGAGTTGGTCAGATTTTTTACATCCACAAAAGAAAATATTTTTAATTATGCACATATATTATATATATACACCCTGCAGCACAAAAGCAGTGTTGAGTCGCTGGGGTATATTTGTAGCAATAGCCAACAATACATTGTATGGGTCACAATTATCGATGTTTCTTTTATGCAAAAAAAATCATTAGGATATTAAATAAAGAACATGTTCTATGAAGATATTTTGTAAAATTCCTACAGTAAATATATCAAAACTTAATATTTGATTAGTAATATGCATTGCTAAGAACTTCATTTGGACAACTTTAAAGATGATTTTCTCAATATTTAGATTTGTTGCACCCTCAGATTACAGATTTCCTAATAGTTGTATATCAGCCAAATATTGATCTATCCTAACAGACCATACATCAATGCAAACCCGCTATTGATTCTCCACGCATCGAGCAGGAAACTACTCCATTTCCGCACCATCACAAATACTAACCGTATGAACTGGTGCTTTGTGCTTCCAGGGTCACACGTATACATATATACTAACAACTCCCTGTCACCGAACTCCCCACCTGTATGTTTACGCTCACTAATAAACTTGTTTACTTTTCTAAACAATTCGCCAAGTATTTGTCATTTCCATACTTATTTGTTCCTTTTTTCAACATAAGTCTCGCGCCTCTTATCCTTTATTGATATATTTTTTGAATGTACTTTTTTTATATTGCATACTTTTGGTACAAAATATATATTTTTTACTACCCTTATATTTTAAACAATGTACATTTAAATGTAAAAGTATTGCATAAATTTCAAAATGAATGTACTTTTTTAATAATAAATGTATATTATAAAAAAAAATTTTTTTGTATATTTCACCACATTGAAATGTTTATATTTTCATATGGCCTGTATATTTTTTCCGACTGTCCCAGCGTCTCCTTTAGCTGCGTGAGGTGACAGGATCTGTGCCCGGGCGTGTGGGGTGTGTGTGTGTGAGAGAGGTTTTTGGAGTGTGGAGTGTTGTGGTGAGTGATCTATGTGTGAGGTGTGTGTGTGTGGTGTGGTCGTGAGTGAGAGGAGAGGAGTTGTGTGAGTGTGTGAGTGTGGTTGCGTGAGTGTGTGTTTGTGAGAGAGAGTGTGTGTGAGTGTGTGAGTGGGTGTGTGAGTGAGTGTGTGTGTGTGTGTGTTGGTGAGTGTGTGTGTGTGTGTGTGAGTGTGAGAGGGAGAGAGTTTGTTGAGTGCTGTGAGTGTGTGTGTGAGTGAGTGTGTGTGCCCCTCGTCCCCGCGAGACACGACCCGAGAGAGAGTGTGAGTGTGATTTGTGTGGTTTGTGTGTGTGGTGAGTTTGTGTGTGTGTGTGGTGGGTGAGTGTGTGTGTGTGTGTGAGTGTGGGTGCTGTAGT
>JADLZN010004858.1:0-121805 GCA_018155175.1 Sinocyclocheilus anophthalmus
GGAACAGAACCTAGTGAAAAATCTGCCTGAATTTGCTGTGAGCATCTTTTTGAGGTCGCTATGTTCGTTTATGATTGTGTTTTTATAATCAGATCTCATTCTTGTGTGTGTTGTGAGCAGAAGATGGTGTGTCACGGTGAGCACACATACTTGTTCGCTCAAGCCATGATGTCCATCCTCGCTCAGGAGGAGCAGGACGGCTCAGCAATGCGACGAATTGGACAGGAAGTACAGAAATACGCCCATGAGAGGTGCTTTTGTGTAACACTGAGTTGTTTCATCTGCCTTATTGATCTGATAATTAATAATAACTATGATATTGATTTGTTTGCTGTGTTTAGGGGACATGATGCCAGTCAGATCACATTAGCGCTGGGCACAGCTGCTGCATATCCACGTGCATGCCAGGCTCTTGGTGCCATGCTGTCCAAAGGGGCTCTGAACCCAGCAGACATCACAGTCCTGTTCAAGATGTTCAGTAGCATGGATCCACCTCCTGTAGAACTGGTCAGAATCTACTTTACCTTTAATCCAAAGCGACTTATAATAAAGAAGCATAAGCAATTTGTCACAAAATGTTTCCTTGCTAATAATATTTGTAGTATACAACTGCAGGTTTTTTAGAGAGCTAGATTAGGAAACAAGCTAATTCAAAAGTGAAATGCTTATTACTCCTAACCCATTGTGTATTTATGTTTAAGTTATGAAAATGCACATAAATCTACTGTATTTCTAATGTTTTGTTTTTAGCTTAAAGAAATAGTTCACTGAAAAGTCACCTTCAAGATAGTTTATTTCTTCATTGGAACAGATTTGGCGAAATCTAGCATTGCATCACTTGCTCACCAATGGATGTTTTGCAGTGAATGGGTGCCGTCAGAATGTCCGAACAGTTGATAAAAAACATCTCAATAATCCACAAGTAGTCCACACGTCTCCATACCATCAATGAACATCTTTTGAAGTGGAAAGCTGCGTGTTTGTAAGAAAAAAGTCTATCATTAAAGCATTTTAACTTTGAACTGTCCATTATTTATTATGTTTCCTGCAGTGAAAAATGCTGTCTTTGTTGTCCTCTCACATCAAAATCCACCAAGAATGGTTTGGACTGTTTTCACTTGTATTGGGAATAGGAGTTCTACGACTGATCAGACAAGATACTTTTTTCATGGAGAGGGAAAGCAATATCGACCCCCCGGGGCGGTTTTGATTCAGATGGTAAATGAGTAGTCGTGGGGATTAATTGTGGATTATTGTGATGTTGTTATCAGCTGTTTGGACTCTGATTCTTACGGCACCCATTCACTGCAGAGGATCCATTGGTGATGTAATGCTAAATTTCTCCAAATCTGGTCTGATGAAGAAACAAACCCATCTACATCCTGGATGGCCTAAGTTTGTAAAGTTCATTTGGGGTAAAAAAATAACTACAGAAAAATGTAGGACTAAATCGATTGTTACCAACCTGTTCTTTTCCATGAGGATCGAGTTCCTGCTTTTGGATCTGTTCATGCAGTCACTATTTAAACCCGGAGCTAAAATCAACCAGGACCACAAGCACCAATAAACCCACATTTTAGCGTATGCTGCTAGTGTTGTGGAAACATGGAAAAAGGTGCGGATTAAATGCACACTTAAGACATTATGTATAAAAAAATGCATATTTCTCAGTACATTATTCTGACAAGAAAACTTGTAGAGAATTACATCAAATATGACTTATTTCTAGAATAAGCGTGTGAATATAAATAAAGATGAGCTAAAGTCGACCTCAAAGGCATGAGACGGTCTAATCTATGCGGCATGAGAACAAGAAGTACTGAGCTAGTTGCAGAACTCAGCAATTATACCAGTGCATAAGGTATGAACAAACAGATTTATTAAATTTTCTTTTTTTTAAGGATTGTTTATATTTAGTAGAAAGTTCAAAAGAACAGCATTTAATTGAAATCTTTTGTAACATTATAAATGTCTTCATTGTAGGCTTTTTGATCAATTTAATGCGTCCTTGCTGAATACAAGTATTCATTTGTTTTTAAAAACCTTACTGACTTTTTGAATGGTGGTGTCTTGTAAGATTATACATTTGGTAGTTCTGGATTTGTATTGCAGGTTTCCAGTGGTAGCGATGGGAGTGCTGAAGTGGGTCGACTGGACAGTGTCTGAGCCTCGTTACTTCCAGCTACAGACGGACCACACTCCTGTCCATCTAGCACTACTGGATGAGGTAAATTAAATATACCAACAGAGTACGAACTGGTCACTACCCAAACCAGTATTATGAAGATTCTGATTCACCATAGTTTAAGCATTAAAATTTGTCTTTATTTCTCAGATCAGCACATGCCATCAGCTTCTCCATCCGCAGGTGTTACAGTTGCTCATCAAACTGTTCGAGACGGAGCACTCGCAGCTTGATGTCATGGAGCAGGTTTGTAAGACTGCAAAAATGGCAGAATCAGTGCATTTGTATTTGCTCCTCCAGTGCTCAGGTTAATTCTGACAATGATTTTTTTCAGCTGGAGCTCAAGAAGACCTTACTGGACCGTATGGTTCACTTATTGAGTCGAGGTTATGTTCTTCCAGTGGTCGGCTACATCCGCAAATGTCTTGAGAAGCTCAACACAGATATTTCACTCATCAGATACTTTGTTACAGAGGTGAGGCTTAGATCTTGGTTTTGAGTTGTGTTTGATTTGAGTGGCAGTTTCTTCATAGATGACATCAGTATCATTATTGAGTCTGAGGTTGGTTTTCTCGTCCCCGTTTAATTTCGGACAGGTTCTAGATGTGATAACGCCTCCATATACCTCAGACTTTGTCCAGCTGTTTTTGCCCATCCTAGAAAACGACAGCATAGCGGGAACAATCCGCACTGAGGGAGAACATGACCCTGTAGCTGAGTTCATTGGTGAGTTGTTTTTAAAAATTAAAATATGCTTGACGAGATGGAACATGTATGATGTTTTTATCTCCAAAAGGGGCATAATTTTTTAATAGGTGTTTTATGTTCACAGCATCATCAGCAGCAGTGTCCATGCTTCCCTATGCAGTGCCCTAACAGATGCGGCACACCAGGAATCACTCGAGAGACTTTAATGGCACATGTAAAGGAAGGATGCAGCACTGCGATGGTGCTTTGCCCGTTTAAGGAGGCTGGCTGCAAACATAGGGTATGATCTACTACCAATAACTATCTGCGATAACCGATAAATTTAAATTCAGTACTATTTTGTAGGGGTGTAACAATATAACTCAATACAAAAATGCAGGAATGTGTATTGTGGATGTTGACAATATATATTATATATAGTTCAACCAAAATGAAATTGACTAATTTAATTTAACATCAAATATGGTAATGGCACATCAAAAATGGTAAACCCAAATGGTCACACATTTGAGTTTCCATGTTTATTAATTATTATTAATAGATTAAAAGTCAAATACATTATTTAATACATTACTGAATAGAATAATAAATATTTCTGTTCTGGTATCACCATTGCCCTATACATTTTATTAACTGGTTATCATATGTCTTAGAAGTAATTTTTTTTTTAAATCCCATTTTAACTATATTTAGATTTTTTAAAGTATCGCCAGAATATTGTATCATGAGATCGGTATAGTGTATCGAACCAAGTTAAAAATAGTTAAAAATAAAACACTAACAAATATAAAAAGTACATATATATAAATATAAAACAATTCTTAAAGTAATTATTGAAGCCATTTTTAATAGCTATATTTATATATTTAATAATTTTTTCTTTGTAAAACATTTTTGTAATTGTATTATTAACTATAAACAGATAACATATCACACTGATATTCTGTCACATTGTAAGCTAGTTTGTATGTCATGATTTCTGGTAGTGGCACCTAGTGGCTATGTTTGGTACGGCCTGCCAATTATTACATTTTTTTAATTTATTAAACAGTTTAAATTGTATGGTACAGTAACTTGCATGTGAAATCAACAAATATGCATATATATACACATAATTATATGTTAAAAACAGTTATATTTGCATATTTAGTGTACATATTATCATTCAGACTTAATACAAAATTTGTATAAATGAAAGAAAAATGGTAATTGATAACTAGCAAGCAATTTTTTTTTCCTAATGTGTTGCCTTGAAAAGTTTTTTTTTTCCGTAGAACAAAATAAAGAGGAAAAAATACTATATCGTGCAACAGCTGGGTTCCAGAAGTAAAAATCACATTCGTTTTTTCCATATCTTGTATTCTTGCAGTTCTTTCTCTCATTAAAGCCATCAAGTACACAGTTTGTACCTTTATCTTTTGTCTGATTTTCAAATGTAAAAAGTATTGTGAATCATCTCATATATGGTTGATTTGGTTCATGGCTTGTTAACAAAGCCTTTTAAAATATTCCTGTGGGAAAAATGACTGAAAAATTGTTTCTGGAACCAAGGCCACTGAAAAAGTGGGCGAGCATCGTTGCATTCAATAGAGAAAAAATGTAACCAAAAAAAACCCAATATTTTTTTTAAAGTAGGACATGAATATCAGAATGCATCATGTATCATGACCTCTTCTGTCATGACATCTCTCTATCTGTTCCACTTATAGTGCCCTAAGACTGCAGTGGGGCGACACCTTGAGGAGGCCACACACACCCACCTCTCTCTTCTCGGTGGACTGGTGAATCGCCAGAGGCTGGAGCTCAGGGAACTCCGGCGAGCGGTGGAGGAACTCTCTGGAAGTCGAGATGGCACGCTGCTCTGGAAGCTCACAGACTTCAGTCAACGGCTACAGGAAGCTAAGATCAGGACTTCTGGGAGTTTGGAGTTATTTAGTCCCGCCTTCTATTCCCATAACTATGGCTACCGTCTACAAGTGTCCGCCTTTCCACATGGGAACGGTAGTGGCGAGGGCTCTCACCTGTCAATCTACATTCGCATTCTGCCAGGAGAGTACGATGGGCTGCTGGAGTGGCCTTTCCCTTACCGCGTTTCCTTCTCGCTCTTGGATCAGAGCGACCCGGCGCTCACTAAACCTCAGCACATCACAGAGACCTTCACCCCAGATCCCACCTGGAAGAACTTCCAGAGGCCACGGCCTGGAGCTCTGGGAAGTGTTCGTGGGGGTTGTCTGGATGAGAGCATGCTGGGCTTCGGCTACCCAAAGTTCCTCTCCCATGAGGAGATGAGGAAAAGGAACTATATCAGAGACAACGCTATTTTCATTAAAGCCTCCATAGATGTTGTCCAGAAGATACTGAACTCCTGAGTTCTGAAATAAATGTTAAATAATGTGAAAAATTATCACTTGTGGGCCGTTTTGCTTATATTCAAGGTAAAGATGTATAATTTTTTGTTTAAATATAATCAGGGCTTTAACACAAATGAAGGATATTTAGATACTGAGAAGGATAAGAAATGCAAATTCTGTGTCATTTGCATGTATTTTCCTGTAATATGTTTTTTTTTTCTTTCAAATAAACATTAAAAATGACTAATGGCTCTATTTTTATGAAACTATGTGAATTTTCATGTTCTGTGTGCTTGGCCCTATAAATATAAATATAAAGCTACACTCTCAGAAAAAAAGGTACAAAAGATGTCCGGGGCGGTTTACAAAAGGTACACTTGTACCAGTCCATATGGTACCTTTACAGGTACAGATTAGTACCTAAACCAATGCAAAAAATGCTTCTTGCTTAGATTTTTTGTCTCGTTTCCAGCCAAAATATGAAAAAATTCTTAAATTAAGAAGGATTTTCTAGACAAGTAAAAATTTTTTAGATATTTTGGCTGGAAACAAGAAAAAAAAAATCTAAGTAAGAATGCATTTTTTGCAGTGTAAATGGTACAAAAGTGTACCTTTTGAAAAGGTACTGCTCCAGTTGACAGCTTTTGTACCTTTTTTTCTGAGTGTACATTATCTTTAACATTAGATTTATATTTATTAGAATTATTTTATTTGATTTAAAGAATATTATATAACTCTTTTTATCTTGCTGTGTAAATGTATTTAAATGGGATAGTTCACCCAAAAAATGAAAATTCTGCATTATTACCGTCATGTAGGTCCAAACCGTACGATATCGTTGGTCTTTCGGAAACACAAATTAAGAATTTTTGATGAAATATGACGTGCTCTCTGACCATCCCATAGACGCACCATGCCAACGCAAGTGCCCTGATCCAGAAACGTACGTAAGTACATCGGTAAAACAGTCCATGTGACATCAGTGGCTCAACTTCAATTTTGCGAAGCTACGAGACTACTCTTTGTGCGCAAAGAAAACTAAAATAATTTATTCAGCAAATTTCTCTCCCAACGAGTTACGTATTCTGCCATTTGGCGGGAGTACTCCAGGAATGTAACGTTCTCGGGGGGAGAAAGAGAGCACATGAACATTAATCTGCGTAATCGTGTTGTTACACTAGGTATACTCTCTAAAGGCGGAAGACGGTAAATCGGGGGAGCAGAATTGTTGAATAAAGTTTGTTTTTTCTTCTTTGCGCACAAAAAGTATTCTCGTAGCTTCGCAAATTTGAAGTTAAGCCACTGATGTCAAATGGACTTTTTTACCGATGTCCTTACTATGTTTCTAGACCTGGGAACATCTATGGGAGGGTCAGAGAGCTCACCGATTTCATCAAAAATATCTTAATTTGTGTTCTGAAGATGAACGAAGGTCTTACGGGTTTGGAACGACATGAGGGTGAGTAATTAATGACAGAATTTTAATTTTGGGGTGAACTAACCCTTTAAATTCTTCTTATTTTTCGATCATTTAATCTTTAGCAGTAAATCACACTGACTGTCTTGCGAGAAGTGAATCAGAGTTTCAAGGCATGTGATTGGCTGTTCACTACTGATGTCACACTTTAATGTGCATCCTCTCCATAAACTCAGGATCAAAACCTGAGTTGACATAGAAAGTTGATGATCAGCGTCATGGTACCAACAAAGCCGGTTTGGATTGGTTGGGTTTTTGTTCAGTCACCTTCATGGTGCAAGCCCCGGGTTGCTTGATCAGATAAATAAAGTCTAGTGACTTGACTTATGAGTATCCGGGTTAGCAAATCCCCAATTGTTTAATTAGTGGCTTAGTAATGTCTACCTGGGTGTCATACCCGTTGGTTAATTCAACTAATGTCCTAAACAAGCTATGTGTGCCTGAGCCAATACCTAGTTAGAAATGTGCATAAATTATAACATAAATTATATATGTTGCAAGCTGATAGAGATGGAAAAAAAGACCCCCAGCAACCATGCAGTGGTTTTAAAAGCAGTGTTCAGAGAGGCCAGTCCAAATGTATAGTCATTTTGATTCAGCAACAAACAGCAAACCACAGGGAAACGAGCAGATATGCAGTGGTGTAATGTAACAAAGTAATAATACTTCGTTACAGTACTTAAAGGGGTCAAGGTGACTGCTAAAACAAGAAAATATTTTGTGTATTTGGTGTAATGAAATGTGTTTATGCGGTTTAAGGTTAAAAAAACACATTATTTTCCACCCAAATACTGTACATTATTGTTTCTCCACTATGACCCGCCTTTCTGAAACGCGTCGATTTGAACAAAGCTCATCGTTCTGAGAAGCGAAGTGTGCTGTGATTGGCCAGCTATCCAGTGCGTTGTGATTGGCCAAATATCTCAAGCGTGTGACGGAAATGTTACGTCCCTTACCATACTGTGATGCCCTGTCTGGCCGGAGCGTAACATAAAACCATGTCTGCTTTTGTGATTAGAGAAATGACAAACAACAAGTGCTAATCCACACTGCCCAAAACTCGCGTTTGAATCGTCAGTGGCAAATTCTTTAACTATAAAAAAACGTACTTACAGTCTTTTGAGTCAGAACAGCCAGCATTGTAGCCTACTCTACCAGGATCAGTAAACAGTACTCCATAAAATGTGCTGCACACATCTGAAATTTGGGTTGAACTGTTCGGGAACAGTGTTGTAAATAAAACTTAAACACTGATTTCTATTTTTGGAAGGCCAAACAAAGTAATTTAGCTTTCACAACAAAACACAGCGTCACAGACGGGGGCTGAGGGCTAGAGTGAGCGCGGCTCGAGTATGTGGATAGGGCCGGCTTTGAGTGAGCAGAGGGTGCGGGCTTGAGAACGGAGTGACCGGCGGATTTGACAAACAGGAGGTGACGGCGCGGGCTTGACGGCAACAACATGTGACGACCAAGGCTGACATCTTCGGCCACAGTGACCCACGATCCAGCAATCGACAGCGCGAAGGCATCGTATCTTCTTCACGCAGGGTGACCAGGATATGCAATAAAGGCAAGCGGATATAGTCCCTCTTTTGGAAGGTACAACACAAAGTAGTTCAACTTTCACAACGAAAAAAACAGCATCGTCACGCACAGGGCGGCAGAAAAAACAATACTACGCGAGAATAAAAGTGACGCCTTCTTTCTTTGTGAACATTTGGGCGGCATTATGCATATATTTCCACATAGTGAGGTAGGTATGTGGGAGCGTGTTAGAATGAGCCGTTTTTAGATAGGCGTGGTTGACTCTTAACTTTTATAAAGAATATCTCTTTGGATTTGAGAATTTAATCTTTGCAACTTTACAGATCTCCTTTATGCACCAAGAACTTGTAACACTCCAAAGAGGGGGGGAGAAAGGAAAAAATTGAAATCGTATCATATGACCCCTTTAAGTATTTTTTGGGAGTATCTGTACTTAACTTGAGTTTTTTTATTTCTGTCAACTTTCACTTTTACTCCACTACAATAATTGAAATGTATACTTTTACTCCAATACATTTCCCAGAAGCATATTCGTTACTCACTACAAAACAGTTAGATATCAGAAGAACACCGACTGCAGGAAAGCAGGTTTGACGAATAAGTGGTCTAGCGTCTGCAAGTTAGACTCCTAAAAAAACACCTTTGCTTTGCGCATGTGCACACACAGCTGGGGGGGTTTTTTTTTGAGGTTAACTAAGTTTAAGTAACAGAATTACGTGATTTAATTACAAAATAAATGTAACTTTAATCAGTTACAGTTACTGAGAAAAAATTTGTAATTAAATTAGTTACTTATGAAAGTGTTAACGATTACAAAGGGGGTTACATATGAACTATTTTAAAACACATACAGATTTGATGGAAGTCTATGGAGTCAAAGGATGACACTTATAAGTAAAATAATAAAGTTTTGCAACCGAAAAATAAAGTTTTGCAAACGAAATGAAGTATGAGAAAAAAATAATGTGTTTGCGAAACAAAATAAAGAAAATTGCAAAAGAAAATGAAGGATTGCGAGGAAAAAAAGAAGTTTTTGCAAAAACAAAATAAAGAATTGAAAAAAAAATATAAATGCAACAGCACGAAAGCAATGATTTTGCAATACATATTTTCCATGGTCATATCTACTAATTTATTTGCAACGCTGCTTTTCAGTCAAGTTTGAGCTTGCGATACCGTTTTTTCTTTGCGCTTCACGTTTCTGTGCGTCTTGCTTTCTGGCACTGTTTTGACATGGGGTGGAGTCAAGGGACGGGGGCGTGTCCAGCAGGCCTGGGCACGCCTCCCTGGAAGGGACGTCATCAGCCCGAGCCGCAGCTCTGATCAGGGCACCATCGTTATTCTCTAGCATTAAAACATGCATGTTTTTGTTTTATTAACTTTATTAACAAATGTATATGTGTATTAGCAGTGTTTGCTCAAGTTAAAGAAGTTGTTAACATGAATATCTGCTGTTTACTTCTCTCAATGTGCACACTTTCATAGCTTTAAAATGTGTATTGTTTCATTTGGTTAACTAAATTTGTTTGTTTAAAATCTCTTAACCTGTGGGAGGATGCCAGCGCACAGAAGGTTCTTTGTTTACATGAGTTCAGAGTTACTGCTGGTTTTAATGTTAAAGAATGCAATTATCTTCATAAACTAACTTACATCATTAAAAAAAAGGTCTACGACTCAAGCTTCATATCGATCTCGACTTCGTTTTTCATTTACATAACTCCTGGCATAAATTAAGAAATGACTGTAACTGTAAGTTAAAAAAAAAATGAAGCTTGAGTCTTTTTGGTTTAGTTTTGTAGTGGCCACGAGATATTAATTTGAGGGAAAGTCATATTAACTCGTGGGAACGTGATATTATGTTGAGGGAACAACTTACTAGTTGATAGTATATGCTACCATATATTTTGCAAATACTGTAAATGCCTGACAATTATGCCAATAAAGTTTTGACTTTATGATTGTATTTATGCCCATGTGTGATGATAAATGAGCGTATTTTGTTTTCATTTACAAATGAAACTACGCAAATTATTCATTTATATTTCTAGTATTTATAATTATAGGGTTAGGGTATCTATAGGGTTATTGTTAAATTCATCCTCTAAACTGCACTTTCAGTAAAAATTCCTGTCATATAGCATAATCAAAGCTTTATTGGCATTTACAGTATAGGCTATTATTTACAAAACTCTTCAAGGCTGCGTTTCCCAAAAGCATCGTAAGCCAAATGATGACAATGGTTCTTCAATCGATTTAGGCTTAAGATGCTTTTGGGAAACGCAGCCCTGAACGTTAAGTAAAGAGATCGAAATGAAGGTAAAAAAAAATCAAATACATAACAACGAATATAAAAATATTACCAATAATAATAAACAAACAAAAATGGACTTCAGATTTTGGGATGGATAAAAAAATATATTTAGGCATTTTATTTGATGTATTTATTAAACATTATTCATAATAAACTGTATCGAATGTTGTCTACATCACGTGCACACACAGTCCCTAGCTAGGACTTATGGTAAACACTTAAACCACAGAGAAGCTGTATACCTAAAAGCGCCAGCGGGTTAAATTTACCCATGCACATGACTACTGTTTTGATATGGCTAAAAAACCTATGTCACTGTATTATGCCACTGTCTTCACAATGTCTAGAGTAATAAAATGGCTATTTTTTAATCATCAACTATGTTTTTGTACTGTTGTTTTAAGTTCACGGCTATTTTTAAGCAGGTTACACAATCACTTTTCTTAATGGTGAATATAAAACAGCCTGCAATTACAACAAGAATTACAAGGAAATAAATACATATTAAGGTGGTGTAATATTATCATAAAATGTTTTAAGATAACCCATGTTATTTAAATTACTAAAATACCCTAAATAGACTATAATAAGCCATAATAATTCACCACACTGCATGTATGCACTAGGATGTATGATACAACGACAAATTCAATCGCACAGTTTCACCTAATCAATTATTCATTTTAGTTATATAATTTACAATTTGAATAAGAGAACAACACCAATAAACTTAAGGTAATCAAAAAATGGTTTTATTTATTACATCATATAGATCTGATTTAGTTTTCTTCAGGAATAATATAGTAAGCAACACTGTAGAGTTAAGAGACAATAAACGACAAAAACAAAATGTGAATAAGTATCCACAGTCCTGAACATTTATGAGCGGACTAAAAACATCTTAATTTGAACGTGCGTTGTGTGACTGTTTGCAGTAAGCTAACACGTTACTCAATGACAGCGCGACAATAAAGGAATTATATGTGTAAATTTGACTCGATGGCGCTTATAATAAATGCCTAGGCAGTTCTAGTGTTAATTTAATAATGTAATAATTTTTTTTATCTAAAATTTCTTAATTCTAAATAAAATATTAATAAATACATATCTGATGATCCCAGGTTGATATGGCCACGCGGGTTTGTTTACCCATTAAATTTATGAGAAATTTAAAGAATTTTAAAACAAAAAGAGCTTCATTTTTTTTATACTTACAGTTACAGTCATTTCTTAATTTATGCCAGGAGTTATGTAAATGAAAAACGAAGTCGAGATCGATATGAAGCTTGAGTCGTAGACCTTTTTAATGATGTAAGTTAGTTTATGAAGTGAATTGCATTGTTTAACATTAAAACTAGCAGTAACTCTGAACTCGTGTAAACAAAGAGCGCTTCTGTGCGCTGGCGTCCTCCCACAGGTTAAGAGATTTTAAACAAACAAATTTAGTTAACCAAATGAAACAATACACATTTTAATGCTATAAAAGTGTGCACATTGAGAGAAGTAAACAGCAGATGTTCATGTTAACAACTTCTTTAACTTGAGCAAACACTGCTAATACACATATACATTTGTTAATAAAGTTAATAAAACGAAAACATGCATGTTTAATGCTAGAGAATAAAAGGAAACGATGCTACTGGATCAGTGAGCTGCGGCTCGGGCCGACGACGTCTCTTCCAGGGAGGCGTGCCCAGGCCTGTTGTACACGCCCCCATCCCTTGACTCCACCCCCATGTCAAAACAGTGCCAGAAAGCGAGACGCACAGAAACGTGAAGCGCAAAGGGAAAACAGTATCGCAAGCTCAAACTTGACTGAAATGCAAAATAAAAGCAGCGTTGCAAATAAATTAGTAGATATGGGCCATGGAAAATATGGATTGCAAAATCATTGCTTTGTGCGGTTTCATTTATATTCGCACTCTCTTTATTATGTATTGCAAAATCATTGCTTTTGTGCTGTTTCATTTATATTTTGCAATTCTTTATTTTTGTTTGCAAAAAGCACATTTATTTTTTTCTCAATACTTTCATTTTCGTTTGCAAAACTTTATTTTCTTTTGCAAAAACTTTATTTTCTTTTGCAAAAACTTAATGAATTTGCCATATATAAGTGGCAGTAATTGACTCCATAGCTTTCTTTCCCAAATTGCATTGACTGCTTTAAAATGCGAGACACCAAAGTTTCAGGAGTTTAGGACACAAAATATGTGACTTATTCAATAACAATATGCTGCTGTTGTCGTTATTGACTCAAAATGCATATTCTTAACTTTGCTTATACGTTTAATGAGTCACTCCTTGCATCATATACACAACTTGTTAAACATCAAACATTATTTAAACCATTTGTATGGTTGCTTCAACTGGGGTTGCATGAATTAGTGCACTCTCAGTGCTGGATTGCATCAAGGGCATCCAGTGTAAAAACTGTGGCAAATGGCTGTGCGGATAATTCCGGTGCAGCTGAAGGGGGGAGAGAGTATGTTTCATTTAGGAACTGAATTTGAATGTGAATTTTCTTCAGCTGAACACAAAAGAAGATACTTTGAAGAATGTGGGTAACCAAACAGCTGACGGCACCCATTGACTTTCATAGTATTTTTTTTTCATACTATGGAAGTCAATAGGGACCAACGACTAGTGTAGTTGTTGTTTTTAAGCGCAAAATAGATAGTCAAATCTACGGGAAGAGTTGTTTTCTATCTTTTTTCAAAGACTGTAATGCATTCTGCTATTTGAAGGTGAAGAGAAAGCTTGTGAAAATGACCTTTTATGGTTCAATGATGAGTCGCTCACTGACTGACAACATAGGATTGAAAATCTGAAGGAGCAAATTTAGGTTAGAGGGTGCAGACATCAGTGGTCCTGTGTGCATCATAGCTTTGAATCTGATGCATGAAAATTCTTAGTGCAAAGAGTTGATTCTAGTGACACAATTCTAAGAGGAAAATGGGCGTTTCCCCTTACAGTTAAAGAGAAGATCCTAGTGAAGATAAAAGTTACTTACAAAACATCTTAACTCTTAAAAGAGCTGGTCAAAATGTGTATGTAGGTATGGAGGAGGACTTTTAAGAGGCTTAAGAGTTTCCTTCGGAGAAAAAATTTCTGAAACGATGAAAGAGGGAATAGAAATGTGTAGCAGGACAATGGATGACACTGACTTAAAGGGATAGTTCACCAAAAAATAAAGATTCTGTCATTAATTACTCACCATCATGGCGTTCCAAACCCGTGAGACCTTCGTTCATCTCCGGAACACAAATTAAGATAGACCTGCCGAAGATGATCGGAGGTCTTACGGGTTTGGAATGACAAGAGGGTGAGTAATTAATGACAGCATTTTCATTTTGGGTGAACTAACCCTTTAAAACCAGTTTGGGCGCTGGTCTTTGTACATCAGCAGGATCCTTTTAATAAAACGTTACAGATTAGATTGTTCAGGGATCATGTTTGTGACCGATCTTATTACAGACATAACAAACCATTAGGGACACTAACAAATTTATCAGACCACACACCCAGTGTATGTTGGTGCCACATATTGATGATACCACAACAATTTTTTATGTTTATTGTACGGTTAATCCCAAACTGAAAAAAATGGCTCAATGGGGGGGATGTTGAATTTTGCAAAAATGCCTTTAGTAAGTCTACAGGAATCATTAACTGTTTATATCCTAAACATGTTTTAGTCTGTGCCATTCATTTTTAATGTAAAGGATGTTCAATCATTGAGAATTCAATCATGTTGACAATGTTAGAAATTAGTCATGTTTTCTTGGAAAATCCGCCCCCTGGAAAAGTGCAATAGGGAAAACACAATTAACTGCTGGACAGTCGCCCATTTCACTTCTACTTTGGAGCTTGGGAAGCTGGAGTTTTCGCAGTGGATCGCTACAGTGGAAGGTAATTAAACAATTTAAACCAGTATGTGTAAGTCTTTAGTACAATAGACTTTCTGATGCTAAAAATAGAATATGTTGGGATTAATGGATTCAACGATAGGTAACGGGGCTGAGCGACGTGAGACGTGTGGATCATCTGCAAGCTCTATTTAAAGAAAACGGGGCTATAACAGCAGGGGAGACAATGGCAAAAGGGGGGGGGGTACTATGGCGGGCAAATTAAGGTTCTGCGATTACCAAAAAGGTAGAAAGAGATGGTTCTTTAAAGAACCTTGACTGAATGGTTCTTTGTGGAGCCAATAATGGTTCTTCTATGGCATCGCTTGACGAACCTTTTGAAGCACCTTTATTTTTAAGAGGGTCGCGATAGCGGTAGGTCACGATCGGCAGACAGAATCACAGGGGCGAGACGAGAGGGAGAAATCCAGGAAAACAGGCAAAGATCAGAACCCGCAAGGCAAAACAAGGAAAACACGGAGACTCGGAAAGGGGTTCAGGCTAAACAATACTCAGCAGAGAAAGGTGGTTAGAGTGGGTGTTATATAGTGAGTGAGGTGAGTAGAAACAGCTGTGTGCAATCAGTGCAACCAGTGCAGTGTGTAATCAGTGCAATGAATGATGGGATATGTAGGTGCTATGCAACAGTGTGTGTAGTGTGAGAGTCAATGTAATGGAAAGTGTGACATCTGGTGGTGAATAAACGGAAGTCCATGGACCGAATTCGTGACAGATAGATCACACAAAAGTTTAATCAAAAGCTAGTCTTTGGGAACAACTAGAAACTATTTGGAAGTTAATAACAACAGAGAGTGTGCAAAAGTACAACCAATGCCAGCAAGAATGCAAGCTGTTTCAAGACCAAATGAGGGGAAGGCATGCAGGGAGGACATTTTTTGTAAAAAAAGTTTTTGACAGATTCGTAACTATTGGTTTTCTCTCTTTATTATGGACAGGTGGTCTTTTAAATTGGAATATATTTACAAAGTGCTCTTTTTTCTTCATTGGGCAACCATCACAGTATGCAAAAGAATGTGTCATACCTTAGGCAACGGTCTGTCAGCTGCCTCCTTACGAAGATGAAGTTTTTGTCTTTGCCTCGATCACAGTTGCTCTCAGACTGGTCCTTGAACTTCATCTTAGCTAAATATTCATAGATAGAAATATAAGACGACATTAGGAGCTCTCGGAAGGATTCGGGATTCGGTGCTTCTGAGGTTTGGATGCACTCGCTGGGAAGCATCGCAATACTGACTGTTTGTTTGGGTTGTGGTCTTGATACGAGTTCTAATCGTGACAACAGACCAAAAACCGAGGTTTACAAAAATAACCAACTGTCTTTTTACTTAATAATTCAACATTTTCATTTTCGTGACAAATTATAAGAAAACAAAGAACGAATCTTGTATAAGATGATTTATGTTCGAAATATCTGAATAATGTGAGAGATCTGCACGAGATCTAAGGCTGTTTACCATTGACCTCGGCAGAGCTTCTACAATGTTAGGACGAACTGTAAGGGCAGGGAAAGGCTTCGTGTCAACAGCACTGTTGTTCGTCTGGACCATCAGAGTTTGCCTTACATGGCCGGAAATCTGAAATATTCATACAGGCTTTGTAGAGTGTTGTGCATTATTCATATTCCTAAATAATTTCTGTCTGTGAAGGATTACCTGAGCTTGACTAGATGACAGCGTATAAGACAACAGAGTCTTGGGTCAAGAGGTGTGTTCCTCAACCGGGTGTTCTTAGCAAATTGCAGCACGTTTGAACCTTATAAGTGAGAAACGTTATTATTATTATCTTAACAGAATTAGAATTAGAGATTATATAATAGAAGGTTGTGACAAATTTCTTGTTAAACAACTTCGAGGGTCATTCACGCAATGATAGTTTACTTACCATTGTTGACAATCTGTTCAAGCTGTTTATACAGATATACGAACAATTAATTAGTAAATATATGATTGAACATGTTGTTGGAAAATGGCTTGTTTTTGGTCTTAGCGGTTTTTCGTTGTTGCGAGTAGCGCGACCAACCGGAAACAAAATATTAACCTTCCGGGTTGAAATGGCAACATGGAACCTATACGATTGGTGAGAATCCAGTCAATAGCAAATTCACAAAAGACGTTTAAGACCACCGTAACTTGCAAAAATAATATTTTCATCAGAACTATGTACAGCCAATATAAAAGCACCAGCAGCCAAAAACTTGTCAAGCACAAACGTTACTTATAGAGCCGCATTGCATACAAAATGGTAAGTCAAAGTGCTTACAGAAAAGAAATTAAAATAAGCATTAAATGTGCACAGAAAAAAAACCTAAACATAACGACTCTCAGGTACAGACCGTATTAACACACGAACATGTTAATTTCACTCTTTCTTTTTTTTTTTTTTACAGTCTGATAAAATGGCATATACTGTAAAGTATAACATATCCTTACCGCTACGAGCAAAAAGGTCTAAACCCACCTTATGTTACGGTACTGTACAAATATTGTCCAGTCATTGTAGTCATTGTTCAGATTAAACAAAATATATCATAATTGATGGAATATTAAAAAATTATTTACAAGTTATAGATATCCACAAGGCTTAGTTTTTTTTTTTTTAAGTGCATTTTCCTAGCAGGGACTTAAGGCATTGTTCATCCCATTTCAAATGTATGCCAAGCAAATAAATGAACTAAGTCCCTTCTTGAGAATTTCTACAATTTCTTTTATTTTCAGTCTTATGCCTGATGTTGATCTCAAAGTTTTTTTCACAGCATTAAATTGCTATAAAATCACCTATATTTAATTCCCAATTTAATGCTAATGCTAATTCTATTAGTTTAATGATTCTTCTGTATCCTTCTATAGGCCTAAAACGGATTAATCAAATCTGATATTTCATTTTCAGTCATCTGTATGTTTGTTCATTTTGCTGTAAAACAGCAGAAGCGAAATTGCATTATGTCTACTTGAACCTACCTCCAAAATCCATAGTTTGTATGTTCCAGTTGTCTTCTCTGGGTTCAAAATAGTAGTCAATTTATTTCTTTTCAATCCAGTCCAAATCCATAATCGAAATTTGTGAAATAGAAAATACGGAAAATTATAGAAATTAAGTTTTTAGCTTCTCATTTTCAAGTCATCAAGTCTCATTTTACAGTTCTCCCTCATTCTAGTCATCATAACGACTTGAAAGTAGGTGGGAACATCATAACTACTGCATTGCTTCTGTTATGCAGAGCACTGGTTAACCACACATACAAAAGCAGGGTTCTCGGTGCATTCTTATCATGACTGGAGCAGAGAAAACTGCAGACATGACAGTCATACAGTAAACACATGATAAATCTCATAGAAAGATAACAAGAGTACTGGAAATTTCCAAAAATGTGCTCTTGCCAATAGAAAACAGCATTCATCAATTCTCAGTTCTTCCAGGATGACGGTTAATAAAATGAATAAACTGAACAATTTACAAATAAACTAGGTCTCATAGTCGTAATCTTTATAAAGCATATTTTCTTTTCTTTTCTTTTAAAGAAAAAACACATTTTAAGGTAATCAAGGTCAAGTACTTTATAAAAATCCTGAGAAATAAATCACTGAAACTGTGAATGAATTGTTCTTTTATTTTGAATCTTTTCAACAAATTGTCTAGTTTGAGAATGATTAATTAATGAATCAGACATCACTACTTTTTTCATGAACTCTGACGGAAGGCTGGAGTGAATGTTAAGATTTACAGTGAGCAATTACTTAAATTTAGATATTGTATGACTTCACAAGACTTGGAATGAGTCATGTTTGCCATTTTATGGTACTTTTATGATGCTTTTTGAAGTTTAAAAAACTTTTTTTGTGTTCAAAGAAAGTTTTTTTTTTTTACAGTGCTGCAGTGGAATATGGCAGGTTATTTAATCAAATGTATGGATTTGGTTATTTTGGTAATTTCTTTGAGGACAAATATTAATGCCATAGCATTACATTGACATTCTAGAGAATTGTACAGATTGTACATCTCTTTTAATATAGTGCTTTATACAATACAGAATGTGTCAAAGAAGCTTCACAGTGTAATCGACAAATAGTGTCAATAATGCAAACCCAATTCATTGTGCTGTTAAGCAGTCTAAAACGAAGGAGCCATAGTTCCCGTTCATCAGTGGTCATTATTCATCATTTTTAGCCGTCGGGACGCCCGCGAGGACGTTTGTTCTTTGGTGTCAAGGTCTTGTTGTGGGATACGCGTAGTTTCACGGTAGATACAACGCATCTGGGGACGGCTGAGCACACAACGGGTCGACCGGTCTCTGCGAGACGTGTTCCTGTAATAATACCGACGTATTCAAGAGGTTCGCCAGCGGTTCACGCCCTTTGGTGACTCTCTCTCTTTTGAAGGCTATCCTGGTCCTATTTCCCGTACTTAGAATAGATTAGTCTCATATGGCGACGGTTGAGCCCTGTGCTCCTGGGAGATGTCTCCAGGTGTCCCACCCGTGGGAACTCTCATGTGTATGCGGCGTCCGATCAAAAGGAGGCGTCATGACCTCCCGATTCGCTCCCTTGCGGGCGAGTCTTTTTGTTCTAGCCTGCTGACTTTGCCGTGGGGATAGTGAGCACGAATTGTTGGGGCGGGACGGCTTTACTAGGTATAAGACTGATGCATAACCACCTAGGATGACCACTAAGACACGTCCTTAGGTTCAAGTAGAGCGGAGGTTGGATATCGGGTAGAGGTCTCCAGCACTAGCCCAGTCCCACGCCGCCCGAGCCGGATCCAACATCGCCGAGATCCTAGCGCGGCCTGGTCGAAGTTCCTCCGGTTTTTTACTTGTGCTTCTGAATTTATCAGGACTTAGTTTAAATTTTGTCTAGCTCCGTTTTCAATCTGATTCCAATTTCACGTGATCAGTTTTTAATTAATTAATTATGTGCTAACTAGTCTTGATTCACGAATATTAAAGTGTACCTATTGCCATACAATAGCACTCAATAGCAACGCTCTGCTCAGTGGGTGTTCTACAGATGGTGCCTGGGATGTACGCGTTCTGTTTAGTCATTCTGGGCCAGCCTAGTCAGCACTGGAGAACCACGCCCGTGTGTGTAGGAACATCAGAACGAGTGCTACAGACTGTGGATGGGTATTGCCGAACCCTCGCGGGGCCCCTGTTGCCCAACGGCTCGAGGTAGGTCTGAGAGATTTTTACGCTCCTCCGCGGATTGCAGGAAGTATAGAGAGCTGGACCTCTGACGCGACGTGAGCGGTAGGTCGGCGCCTTAAGCGCCCCGAACAGGACAAAGGCGTGAGTGACGGCTTTGTAGCGGAAATTCAGGAATAACCGCTTCAAGTGATGGGAGAATCTTTACCAGTGGCCGGAGTCACTTGATGAGCTTCCATGGGTAACTATGGCATGCAGAAGGAAACTTCCAGGGCGAAACAAATTGGGGTGAAATAGACGGTGATATACAGTGTCTAACTGAGGAATTATCATAGTGGTATATATGGCAAAGCACCTTTGAGGCCCAAAAAGGGACGAAGATCTAACTAATAGCGGATCTCCGAATGAGTGCGGTGCTAAACATCGTTGCACGCTAGAAGACCCTAACTATGCGCGCGTGAGTCACGTTGAATCCGAGTAACTTGTGCGTAAGAATGTATTGCAACAAGGACCTCGGGTATGTTACAGAGTGCGGCGCAAGGTCTAACGCGTATAGGCACCGGGATGAATCCATGGCTTCGCAGCACAAGAACAGCTTACTGATTTTGGTGCAGAGGATTGGGGTGAAGGAATTGCATGTTGGACCGCGAGCTCCCTAGCAGAGCTAAGGTGAACAATCAAGCCTGGTGGCATCACGATTAGCAGGTTGTTTGCATGGTCCACGGTCGAAGAGGAATAGTTATAGGATGACATAAACGAGGAACAACATGGTGGCAGGGTCGGGGGGGGTGAACTCACCTTATTGTCAGAAAGATAGGAAACCAAACATTATCTAAAGGCAGCTATGTTTCAATGATCAGATTTGCAGTTTAATTCGTATGCAGGATCTCGTATTGTTGCACGTTTGCTAGGGGGTATGTCCTAACGGCGCGGTTCTGTGTGAGTAGTAGCCCCCGTCTCTTTTCCTTTCGCGACGCGTATATTTATGTCAACATGTGAACAAACTGAAGGTTATGTCTGTTGTATGTTCGTGAACATTGTTTTCATTTCATCCCCTCGTCCACAGTGTGTGTGAGAAATTGGCACATAGAACACACAGTAAGTTTGTGCTACTACATGTGCACATAGACTATTTGGGTTTATTCTTTAAAAAAAACACATGACTGCTTTACTGTAAGTTTGTGAAACACTTAGGTTAAAGGTTGTAGATGCTACACGCATACTAGACCATGTGTCTTGTGTAAAATTAGAATAACTAACACTGGAATTATTCAGCAATTTCAAGTTGTGTGACTATGTTGAATTTGTTTGTCTCCAACATGGAACTCTTGGCTATTTCCCATATAGCTACAGTAATCCATGTACAAGAGCATTGAATTACTGGGGCCACGTGTGATTTAACAATTCTCTTACAATAAAAATGCATTTCCTCACACACCCAGGATGGAAGCCGAACTTTGCACATCATGCTACTTAACAAAAAAACATGGTATGGAAAGATTTGACCAGATCACACCTCATGCATCACATTCTCAGGCTGGCTCCCTGTTACAACAGGGCCAAATTTGCATCACAATTGTAAAACTTCCTTGACTTTGTTTGGAGCATGATTACACTGACACATTGCCACAGCTAAATGCAGACACATATACTACCATTTGATCTTCACACACAGAGTCAAATCTACATCTGTCTGATACTGCCTCATATAATGTTAAGTCTATACATCTAGACTGTATTATAATTGTGAATTTCTTCCAATTATTGTTTGTTTTGGTTTCTTTTGGTATACCTAATCACTTAGCTATCATCTCTCCAAGTTTCAAATGTAAATTAGTATTTCTCACTTTTACATAAGTACAAACATTTTCATTTATATATCATGTAACTAATTTGATTTGTTTATTTGTATGTTGTCCATTTCAGTTGAAACAGTGATTGTTTTTGGACAATTGAATCTCTGTATTTGGTTACACTGAATATTTTGCTGATACTCTTATTAGTGGGGGTGTTAGAACCAACAATTGTTGATTTTGTTGTAATGCAATTTATTTGAATGTTTCCAAAAACAGTGTAAGAGATTTTCAGATCATCTTTTGTTCTCACCTTGACATATTTTTAAGTACATCGATTTAAGGGCTTTTTGCCAGAGACAAATTCAATCTGACCACATCAAACCTGACCAATAACAAATGCCATGTATACTTTTGCTGTTTGTTGTGCCATATGCTCTTGTGAAATCACAGGATTCCTGCTGCATAAGTTCACATCCTGTGTCCTGCCTCAGAAAGAGGGACAAGCGGATTCTACCATGTTCAGTGCCTGTTCTTGTGGAGGTGTGAAGTATTCAATGGGCGTTTTGCATATCTATAAAGGGTGCAACACCATTCGATGAAGATCTCTCACACAGGGCTGAAAGGAGAACAAAGACTGACCAGCTGCAACTGCAACAAGTCTGGACCAGAAGACTGAAGATGACACCTGCACAGTACAGAAAGCATGTTTTCATGGACTGTGTCACCTTTTGCCTCTTTTGGTGTGGCAAATGGTGCCAAGGGGGGACTTTGTAAAGTCAAAATGTATCAAAGACTACTGCTTTCCTGTCCCAAACCTATCTTCAGTAACAAAAGGGCCATTTGGCATTCCTGAAGGCACAGAAGTGCTGATATCGATCAAGGCCTGTAGGCCAACATGTGTATACATCCGGGGTCTGCTAATTGTCACACCTTTTGCCCAGTGGGTGAAGTTGTAATCTGCTGATTGGTCAGTTTGAATGTCTCACATTTGGTTTTTAGTCACATGGTCAAGGAAGGGATAAAAGTGGACTGTAACTGTTGCTCTGTCTCTTTTTTTTGCTGCCTCTTTTCTTTGTTGGAGCTCTTCTTGGGTCTCTGCCCTCTCTCCCTCTTTTTCTTCCTCTCTCTATTCCCCCGTCTCTCTATCTCTTTCTCTCAGGTAATATTTTACATGTTGGGTACAATGAACTATGCTTTATCATCCTTCATCTATTTTGTAACCATAACAAAATATTGTTATTAAACCATTTCTTAATTAATTAATTATGTGCTAACTAGTCTTGATTCAAGGTTAATATTAAAGTGCTACCTATTGCAATACAATAGTCACTCAATAGCAACGCTCTCACACATATTTAGCTATACGAACTGCGCTTATTTCCGTCGTTGGTATAAGCGGCAGTGGGTGGTAATAGACTAGAAATGTACAGTTTTATACCATCGTGCTGATAACGTTTCTTTAGTCATTCGGCAATCCTACAGCCTGAACCACCGTAGGGAAAACCATCCTTACACAGCTTTTAGATAATAATGTATATAGAAGGTGCACAGTGTCATTCACACAAACACCAAACACCATCATGGTAACACACATGAAACTGAAATAATGCAATAAACATTAATTTAACAACATTAGGTGTAACACAACCCTAATATACAAAACTGATTAGATAAAACTAAGAAGAAACATAGTTATTTTCAACAAAAAAACATCAAATTTGAAAATTTGGGAATTCTGGGAATGTCAATTTACAGTTATTCACAGTAAATTATACGGTTTTTCACTTCCAAAAACTGTATACTACTGTAAAATTTATGTCCAATATACATGTAATGTCCAATACAGTTTTTCACTGTATATAGTAGGGGAATTTACCGTTAACCATTTAACAGGTTTTTACTGTAGCATTTTTACAGTCTTTTACCGTTAAATTCACGGTAATTTTTTACAGTGTAGCATCAGACAAAGCTAGCATTATAACAACTTCAACTTTTAGGAACTGAGGGAAACCCATACCCTAATCATTTCTACAATTCCGTTTCGGGAATTTAGTGGTGCAAAAATGATATACTTCATGTTTAACTGTGCAAAAAATCTAATTAAGTAAACTTAATGTATAACTTGTAATTTAGTGGACATTAATAATGTCCTTCCTTTATTCCTTCATGTCAAATTGTTCACATTACTTCAAACAAAAGTGCTTGTTAAATGTTTTGTTTCCACACTACTGAACATGGATTTCTGTCAGGACCATTATTGTCAAAGACGATTGACAATTAGCATACGTTTTGAATTGGCAGTATGGTTCAGTTCTGCTGCCTAGCATGGATAAGAACAGAGAGCGCAGCAATAAACAGGGTAAACAGAACAGAACCAACATAAATGTATTGCAGATATAATTTATGTTCAATAATTTTGGACACAATTTCGAATAGTGTCTGTTCATGGAGACTCCTGATGGCGGAGGGAGGAGCGGGGGATGAGGAGAGTAAGTAGCTATTGAGCACAAGAAAGCTGCTGATAATATGAAGAACTATAGCTGAGGTAGGCGCTATTCCTGAGATGAGAGTAAACTGATGCCGAGCATGGACTGACTGTGACGGCCAGAAACTAATGCTTACGCTTGATAATTGAAGACACCCCGACCCCCCGATCGCCCAGACACCCATAATCTCGTCATCATCTCATTCCATGTAACTAAACCTTTCTTAATGTGAAAAGACCTTCAAGCTATAACCACCTGACTCAATGAGCAGTTCACATCAAAAATGCACTGTATAATTAAGACCGTTATCTCCTCTGTGGTCGATTCAAATCTTCATCATCATCTGGCTCAGCCTGAGGTTGGAGATAGATTGGGGTCATAAACATCATACACACAGTTTGCCAGAAGCGCCTCTCTGGTTCTCCGAATTGCACGAAAGCTGAAAATGCGTAATCATTAGGAATGAATCTTAATTCATTCAGAGCAACCGTGATCCAAGCCCTCTTCTCATTACCTTTACAGTAGGCCTAATTAATATATTATCGTCCTTATATGCGCCTTCAGAAATAGCTTCTTGGTCGTTCACATACTGGACAGAAACCTTAAAATTTCGAACAATTGAAGCGTTTAAAATCACGTCTACAGAATTTCACAAAATTTCAGCAAATACAAATTAATTTTCATTTAACATTTGAGCTAGCTATCAGTAGTCTGAAACCTAAAACTAGGAATAAAAAAGCTAATGTGACCCTGGACCACAAAACCATAAGTCATAAGGGTCAATTTTTCGAAATTCATATTATATGAATAAATAAGCTTTGCATTGATGTATGATTTGTTAGGATAGTATTTGGCTGAGATATAACTATTTGAATATCTGTAATCTGAGGGTGCAAAAAAAAATCTAAACATTAATCGCCTTTAAAGTTGTCCAAATGAAATTTTTAGCAATGCATATTACTAATCACAAATTAAGTTTACTGTAGGAAATTTACAACATATCTTCATGGAACATGATCTTTAATAACCTAATGATTTTTGGCATAAAAGAAAAAAATAATTTTGACCCATACAATGTATTTGGGCTATTGCTACAAATATACCCAAGCAACTTAAGACTGATTTTGTGGTCCAGGGTCACAAATCCTAACATGGTAAACTAATAA
The DNA here is from genome assembly GCA_018155175.1 of Sinocyclocheilus anophthalmus. Classification (NCBI taxonomy): domain Eukaryota; kingdom Metazoa; phylum Chordata; class Actinopteri; order Cypriniformes; family Cyprinidae; genus Sinocyclocheilus; species Sinocyclocheilus anophthalmus. The sequence goes on from JADLZN010004858.1 coordinate 25,089, forward strand.
TATAACAGAGTAAAGGTATTATTTACTTACTCTAAATGTGTTTGTATTATCAAAACCAGCTTCAGGGCGAATTTCTCCAGTGTTTTCTGCTTCTGTCACACTCTGTAACACCTACAAAAATGATTTAAAGATGTTTCTTTAACTTAAATAAGAAACTACATTGATTAAAACACATTATAAAACACATTAGATGCCTTTACAAGTTCATGCATGCTATGCTTTTAAATGTAAACCCTCTGTAAACACTCACTGTACATATGCTAATTGTTGTAATGAGTTAAAGACTTAACTTACAGTAAAAAGTTATAGAGTTAAGCTAATAATTTTTATCACAACTAACAAATTAGATGATGACAGTAACATTTTCCTTAATTCACATACCATGGCTTCGGTGACGGAGACGTCGAAGAGCAACTAAAACTGCCGTCGATCAGTTAATGGTGTGTTTGGATCTCAAAAGTGAATGTATCTGACTCTTATCCTTGGAAATTTACATCTATTCAACGTTTATCAATCTATACCTATTTGTAATCGTTCGAAATTGTAAAAGCTTCTCTTGGACCGCGTCACTGCATGAGTGAAATGGTGCCAATTTTATATGCGACCTCTTTTTGCGTGTTTACGTCATGTCTTCTACGTCATCTGCTGCTTGCTTGTTCAGGTGATATATTATGATATATGTCTTGGCTTTCTTGGTATAGCCAGTTAATTCCATTTGATATATTGTCAGAAAAATGTCCAAACATGTTGCCTTTAACTGGTCACTGGGGCAGCATACACTTATATACAACTTTGCAACTTATCAACCCCTAAAGGCAGGCTTTTGAGGGCACTGCCATATTGAAAAGTTGAAATTACAATTTTTTAAGGAGATTCATCCCCACAGAAAAGCAGTGTTGAAGCACAGTTTATATGAAATCCTCTGCATGTTATTTGTATTGTGAAATTTAACATGCAATTTTACGTTTCAACTACAGATGTCAATAGAGAGCCTAAAGCATTCATGTTTGTCTTGTATGTTTTAGTAACATGGATCATTTGTATCTACACTGCTGTCAATGAATGTCCAGAATGTCCAGACGAACCAGTTTAAGTCTGTGTGTTACCTTTCATGTCCTTGTAGAGTTTGGTTAATCTTGTAGACCTCGTCTTCATGTGCAAAGCACATTCTCAACCTGAACCTAATATGCAGAAATCCAATATAAATATATTTTATGTTAGAAAAACACAAAGTAAAGCAGAAAAATTTGTGAATTTGATTCCTCAGTCACTGCCTGGAAATGATTAACAGGCTTCAGATATATCTCAATTATCTGGAAGTGCGCAGGACTCCTCCCAAATGTTCAGTAATTCATTGGTATGAACTTTATACATGCTTCAACAAGCCAACCATTTCTTTTAGAAAGTTATAACAAGAAATTGGACAGCATCAGTTCTTTCATTAAGTCAGATTTTTTTGTTGTCAAACGCCCTCTTTTCACAATTTGCAAACTTCCTAAGCATCAAACAAACAAAAAAGTTACATTTCCCTTTTATTAGTAATCTATTACGGGAATGGCGTATTTGGGAAATGAAATTTTTTAATAGTTAACCCGGATGAAACTGCCTTCCTGCTGGGTTGAATGAAAATCTCAAAAATACAGTAGTCTCTGATTCACAATAATGTGGCAAACCTGCAGAAGACCAACATGCTAACTAAACATAGCAATATAAATGTATGCAATTATAGTGAACAGGTCTAACCCTTGTGAAGAAGAACTGTGCTTAATTTTTGTGAATGTGCTCTTGTAGTTTACTTCAAATATTGTATATAAAATTATTGCACATAACATTATATTACTGAAATAAAAAGCCACTTAAGTGTACTGAAAAAGTACACATTCATAACTATTTATTAACCAACTTAAGTAATATAATATTAAAAGTTTTACTTTAAAACATACATTTTTAATTATGCTTCAAAACATATTTTGCACTTATTTTCCTACTTAGAGTGGGGGGGGGGGAAACGGACCTAAAGTTAAACTAACTGCATTTAATATAAATTTAAACTACAATTTATTTCCATTTAATTGGAATGAACATGTGATTATGTGTTTTTTTTTTCTCCATTCTGTCACCGATGGAGTTTCGGTTCCTTGCCACTGTCGCCTTTGGTTTGCTTAGTTGGGGACACTTCATTTCTAGCGTTATCGTTGACTTGATTGCAAATGATTGCAAAGATACTATTTAAACTGAACTGAGCTGGATGATGACAACACTGAATTCAATGATGAACTGCCTTTAACTGAAAAATTAATGTTTACTATTGTCACTTTGCATTATTGACACACTATTTTCCTAATTAATGCTGTTCAGTTGCTTTGACACAATCTGTGTTGTTAAAAGCGCTATATGAAAAAAAAGGTGACTTGACTTGTTTGAAAAAACGGTATATTATTTCTGTAATAACTACTCTTTAAAAAAATTAAATAAAATAAAAGTAGGCCTATGCTAAAGTGTACTTCTTTTATGATAGGGAGGATTGCTAATCTTTAAATGTAAAGTTCGTAGGCCTATTTATTGTCATCCTTGCAGCTAGTTATGGGTTTTCTATGGGTCACTATTAAAAAAAACGAGTGAACTAGCCTGTCTGTATTAGCTTATCTAGAAAGTGAGTTTTTCTCTGCTTCTTGTAGTCCTGTATTTTGTAGTGCACTCACTATATTTGTGTGAATTGGACACTATTGTGATTTGAAGGTCTAGTTTTGTGTTGGATGTTTAATTTTTACCGATTTCCTGCTCCTTTATTCAGGAGGGGACATATTCATATTGACATAGCGTCAATTCTAAGTTGCCACATAGACCTCTTGAAAGACACGAAGACACAAATGATTGTAAAATGCCTTTATTTTAAGTATAAAGGGTGTGATGTTAAGGTCTTGGGAGGCATTTCTCTTTCTTGTCTTCACTTGCCATTACAACAGAACTGGTCTGATAGAGTTTTTCACCTCTAGAGAGAAGAACTGCCACCTGCAGAAGACCAAACCAGACTTTTAATAAACTAAGACACTTGACATTCAGTTTTGGAGTGGAAGTAGTAAAGACTGTAAACCTACCAAGTGTTGTTTGTTCATGGTGAACATCCTCTGGTCATATATTATGACTCCACCCAATCCTTTAGGGTTTTCCACACACTGGACAGGGGCCTAAATATACCATTGCATTTGTTAATGTCATGAATTACTTTTAGGAATTTACAAAAATATATATCAATGTCATTATTGATTCTATTGGTAATCAGTAATTAATCTATTGCATATTTTGATCAGCCAATCTGATGTATATGATATAAAGTATGATATAAAGAGTGTAGTTTCTTTTACAAAATCCACTTTAATGCTACTTTTGGAAAATAAATTAGGGTTAACACAATGCTAGAACGGTCAAATATAAGCATTATTGTAAGCTGTTTACGGTAAGCATTATTAAAAAATTATGAGTCAGCCATTTTTCTGACTTCATACGGAAATACAAACCATTTCACAAACACAAATACCTTAATTTGACCCACTGAGGGTTGATGAGGGAGACAGTGTAATGTACCCTGAAAACAAATGCAAATAAAACAGTAGTTAGCAGGACCTAAATCAAGAGTGTGACTTATAAGGAAGTTTGACCATCGTAATGAAGATTTAAACTCCTCAAAATAAGTCATATATGTTTAAACTGCATGTTTTATCATGACCCTGCCCTGAAGGCACTGAAAACCTAATTCAAGTTAACTAAAAATTAATTATTCAGTTTATCATGACGATAACTCATGGATCGGGCCTTGTAGGTTTCCAACCTTTGGTTTCCAAACCAGAAATTTAACCACTACACCACAAGTTGTACATAAAGCATATTTAAAACTATATGTGCTACAACGTAATATTCATAACTGTAATATTCAAAAGGTCTCATTATAGGCCTCAATTTTAGTGGTTTAGTACTTTGACGATGAATAATTGCCCAAAACAAGAAGCCAACAAAAATTGCAACTAAATAATAAATAATAGTAAATAACAATAGCAGTAAATGTAAGATTTTAGCAATTTATAGACTCTATAGACTAAACACAGAAGTAACATGCAACAGTTTACAAAGGCCACAAGGCTAATAGGCTAACAGCCTGTTTTTTGTAGCAACCTAAACGTAGCACTGCTGACGTTTTACATAGTTTCAATAGTTACGCAATATTATTATTATATCTTCTTTAAAAGTGATGATAGAATAATAAAGGTTTTGATGGAAATATTTATCATGAGCAACATTTATACGTAGCCTACCATAACAACTTCTTTTCCACAACTGACAAAAAAAATGGTGCGCCGTCTAACGGCGGTCCTCCAAAGACTAGTGGAGGAGTAAAAAATGTATACGAATAAAAAATAGACAGCTAACAAATCAAATTATAACAAATAATTACACCACTTTATAAATTAACCATATATTGTTTAACTATATATGAAATGTATATATGATAATTATGTTTGGATAGAATCAGTAGGAGTCACAAACTTTTCTTTTAACAACTAATATTGTCTAATATTGTAACAGCACATTTATTACATGCCTATTACAGACTTTATAAACAAATTAATAAATAAATAGCCATAAAAGCAGATCAAGCAATTTGTTTCATTAAAACAAACTTATCTGTCACCTCCAGTCACAACCACATTTTGCTGCTGTCTTCATGTCCTAAACTTAGAGAGAGTAGAGGTTTACATCCTTTAGTTGCTCCTCAAGGGTCTTCTGAAGGTTCTTCCATGAGCTTTGGTCTCATAATCAACATGACAAATGTGAACATAGTTCAAACAAAACCTTGATTGATTGTTCTAAAAAATGATGTGTGATGTGGTGGTCTAGCTACAAATGAAACCGTTATATATGCATACACAGGATGCAGTTCTAATAATCAAAAACCAAAACCCCAAAGCACAACCCACTGAGAATGAGCAAGCGAATAACATGTGAACAGTTACTTCTGATTAGTTCCCATAAAATAACATTAAATGTGCTTTTGATCCTTATAACAACAAATGCATTATTAACTATAGTGTTAATAACTATGATGTTATAATTATTTAATTGCATAGCTTAACCCATTTTCAACAGTCAAACATCACGTTTCAAAGCTAAAACAGAAATGATTGAATTTTGTATTACTTTCTTGAATATGATTTTTCATTCCTGTATTGTCTTACATGAGAAACATTTAATCTAAACATGTCAAAATGCTTTTGTAACTTTAAGAAGACTTCAGGGGCAAAATATACATATTTTGCATTTTATATATAGTTGTACATGATTGCTTGAGTGATTCTTTCCTGAAATTTTGTTCCTGTATGGAAGTTCAACACAGAACTGAAACTTCAAAGGCCTGATTCTGCCTCAAGACTCAAGAGCTGCTGAATCAAGCTATACTAGATTTGAGTATGAACAAACAATTATGACTCATTTAAATGTGATGTTCAATTCTAACACAATACATTTAGCTGTAACGTTTGAATGTAAAGGCTAGTAAGCAACAAGAGAGTATGTGGTTTTAAGACAAGAAATAGCATTATGTCACAGTACTGGCATATTGTCTTGCTACACACAGTAGGGACCTGAGCAGAAGAACACCCTCTCCATGGTCAAACACGTAGGTGGATCAGTCTTGTTATGAGGATGCTTTGCTGTTGCAGGAAGTGGAAATCTTGACTCTATGAAAGATAGCATGGATTCTTTAAAGTATCAGTTCATTTTGACAAAGATTGTGATGTTTTTGGTGAATAGACTGAAGCTCATTTCAGTTATCGGACTTTCCAATAGGACAATCTTAACAAAGCATACATTAAAATCTACTGAATCTTGATTCAGGGATCGGTCATAGAATGTTCTTGAGTGGCCTGTTCAGTATTCAGATTTTTAAAATGTCATTAAAGGGGTCATCGAATGCGACATGCACTTTTACAAGTTGTTTAAACTGAAATGTTTGTTGGCAGTGTGTGTGTACACAACCACCCTATAATGATAAAGTTCCACCAAGTGTTTTTTTTTAATCTCGTTAAATAATTTCCCCTTCCTCTATCAAGGCCCACTCTCAGATGGCCTGTCTGTGACCCGACCAGGCCCATGTTGACCCAAACCTGACCCAGGCCCTCCCACGATTGTTGACTGACACTAGCATTTTACCTTAGACCTGCCCTGAGTGAGCTGTCATCAGTCCTCCATTGTTTCGATGCTGGAGCAGATGTAGACAAGAATGACTCCTTCCTAAGCAATTGAGGTGTTCTGTTGTTAGATGTAATAATGAACAAAGCAGTCGTCATTTACTCCAGACATCTAAGCCGCTGAAGACGCAGAGGATTACCTTTGTTTTTGAAGGGAATGCACCCACTCCGATCTGATGTTCGGCAATCAATACGTTGATTCTCAGGCCCACCTACAGAAGAAGTGAGTATCTTCTAATAACGTGCTAGTTAGCAAGTTCTGCGGCTAAAGTTTACAGTCTCAGAGAACGGCTTGTCACAGCATGGAAGAGAGGGGTGGGGTGAGCAGAGTTCATTAGCATTTAAAGGAACGTGCACTAAAATGGGTTGCTGAAAACAGAGCTGATTTTAACAAGATAAAAAGGGTGTTTTTCACACTACCATTGAGAAATTTTAACCAAAATATGTTATAGACAGGGGCTGCCCAAACTCGGTTGGAGGGGGCCGGTGTCCTCCGCAGAGTTTAGCTCCAAATTGCCTCCAACAAAACTGCTGGTAAGTTTAGTATGCCTATAAGTCTTGATTAGTGTTAGGTGTGTTAATTGGGTTGGAGTCTAAACTCGGCAGGACACCAGCCCTCCAGGACCGAGTTTGGACAACCCTGTGATAGACCCTTTCATTAAGACCCTACGAATCATATCACTTGTGGCCCATCGGCCTCGCTGCCCCATTTCCACATATTTTTGGAATTTGAAGAAAGCAAAGGCAACATGAAAATCGAAGATTTTTAAACAGAAGGAATGGGCCGGCTTCCAGTTCGCGCGGTCTCAGAAGCATGGGGGGTGAATACATTTGAATGTTTACAGCCAATTAATTTTTTTCAAAACCTTTATGCACTCTTTTAACCTGTGTTTTGTTCAGTCATTTGAATAAAATACCTCTCAGTGCAGTCTTAGGATGTCTGTCTTTATTAATTTTAACAACACAACCCGAGTTTCTTTTTCTTCTTTCTTAATTGCCTTATATCCAACACATAACACTTAACACAGTGCCATTTAGTGGCTTTCTAGAGTAACAGGCACAATCAACTGATATCATCACATCCCCCTTTCTTTAAAGAAACATAAACAAGTAAACTTATTATTTTATAACACATCTTAACTTGCACTTAATATAACATTTGAACTCAATGTTTATGTTTGCACTTTTTATGCAAATAATACAAATTATAAACAATAAACCATAAACAGTTTCTTATTGCTATATTTTTAGCAGTCTCTTACAGATTTAAGGTTTTTTAATGTGCCTTGCAGATCTTCTAAGTGGGAAAGTATGACTGTTGTATGATGTATGTGTGTGTGTGTGGAATCAGTGTTGCAGTCATTTGTCATGGACAATGCAGTTGATTCAGACTTTGCATTCCATTTATTCAGGACTTTGAAGATTTGTCCGTCATCTGTTTTCACAGTATAAGATCTTGGAGCTACTACTTGCATAACTGTGACCTTCTTGCTCCAGTTCTCGTCACATTTGATTCTGACAACATCATCCCTCACCAGTGGTTGTAGATGCTTTGCAGGCCTGACATAGTAGAACTTTTTCTATCCTTCAGTTGCTTGAGTTTCTGCTTTATTTTCACTTTTGCTTTTTGTTTTGAACAAGATGGAAGTGTAGTGTAGTTTCCGATAGGGTTGGGCCGATAGACGATGCCATCGTCCATCGCCGTTGGCTGATAGACATCACGATGTTGAGCCGGTGTTGTGCCCATTTTCGACCTCTGCCAAATTATTACCCCCTCTAGTTGAAATCGCTACCTGATTGGCTAATCCTAACCCCACCCCTAATCCTAACCGCTCCCCCACACCTAACCCTAAACCTACCAATACTAGGGGGTAGTAATCTGGCAGGGGTAAGAATTGGGCATCTGAGCCCCCCAAAACATCAAATAACGGCGTCGGAAAGAAAAATTATGTGTAGGCGGAACCCAAAGGGTAGATATCTTGTAGATGGTACATATATTTCGGGCATCAGGGAGCCACTATTATACCTGGTATTGAAACTGGCATCGTGCTTTTGAATGCACGATCGCTTTTAGTTTAACTTTCACTTTCGAGATTTGCGATCGCACGTACTCTGTTTATACTATGGAGCGGCAGTACTTGCCACACATTTTACAAGATTATATGTTTGTCAGTGGTACTGAGGATCTGCAAATCATTCGCCATCGTCCTCAGCCATCTCTCCTTACGCTGTTTATGTGGTAAGTGAAAGTTTGTGTACTGTAATGTAACAGGCAACCGTTGCACCATGTCTACACCAGACACGACATTTGAAATTTGTGTCAGCACGTCATAAAAAGAACCCGGCAGCAGCTTTCTGTCGGGGATTTGCGCATCAGTGTAGAAGCAATGATTATAAATGAGTTCTATGATGATTCTACATGATAATTAAATATCTATTAGTAGTACGTGGTTCTATAGTATTTTACATTTAATTTCTGTTATCAAGAAACCAACAGCACAGGCCCAGATTGGCTAATCAGAAGCACCGAGGACTATTTGGCCAGGAGGGCCTGTGTTGTCACTGGTTTGAAACATGGATGCTGTCCTACCTGCACTCACAGCAGCCTCACTTTGTTTTATTTATAATTTTACTGCAGTCCCCCCAATATTTTTTTATTTATTATTTTCTCGCAGCCCCACTCGCAGAGTGCAGCCTGCAGGTTAATGACGTAATTATCTTTTGACTCCGCCGACAGCAGCACTGCTCCAAAAAAAAAAACTCAGTTGTTGAAGATATGCGAGCAAAAATCGGATAATAGAAAGCACGGTAACACTTTAGAATAATGGTCCGTTGTTAACAAGTAACTATGCAGGAAGTGATAGAGGGGATATCAAAATCATAAATTAGTTTCCACAAAGAACCCAATTATTCACTTTTAAGACGTTACTGTTGTGATTAGTCATTAATTGCTTATTCTTTATTAACTGGTCATAGTTCACAAATAGTTCTCAATGAGGATATTTTTATTTAAAAATTATCAAATATCTAATAAGTAACTACCTTTGTCCTAAATTTACTTACGGCTTAGTTAATCTTGCTTCTCTATTAGTTAATAGTATTAACTTAAGTGTTAATGTAGTACTACCTATTACTTCCTGCATAGTTACTTGTTAACAACGGACCATTATTCTAGTGTTAACGAAAGCGCAAACGTGGCGCTGAAAAGGCCAGTATATATATCAAAATATCTAAAGCTCTAGAAAAGTAAAATGAATTACAAGGCTGTAGAGAACAGTACACTATTGCAGACTTATATACTGAGGTTTTGATTACATTATTTTAATATAGTCAGTTGTGAACTAAAGCTAAGATATGAAACTCCAGGGCTGAAAATGAGTCCCACTCCGGCCCTGCACAACAAAAACAATGCAGATGGCGTCCTTCATTCACAGGTTATTGATGTTTGTAAGTAGCATGAATAAAGACGTCACTATCGGCCGCTTCAGTGTTCCTGCTGCCGGTGCGAATGTAACAAGGAAAATGGCCAGAGAGGAAAATTGGTTCTCTAGGAACCACCATGCTGGCAAGTTCCTAAAACTATGTGGTGTGAATGCGTCTACTGAGCAGAGCAAGATATGGATCAGACTTACTGATGGTGGTTGTTTAGTGTGAAGGCGTCTATTGAGCAGAGCAAGATATGGATCAGACTTACTGTCAGCAGCCTTTTTCAGAGGTTGCTTGAGAATGTGAACTCCTTTCTCAGCTTTGCCATTTGACTGAGCATATTCTGGTCTTGAAGTGACATGCATGAAGTCATATTGCACTGAAAACTCTTCCTACTCTTTGCTGCTGAAACATGGGCCATTGTCACTGATGACACTCTGTGGTATACCATGTCTTGCAAAAATTGATCTTGCATGTGTTATACACTTTGTAGACACATTCGAGAGTAAGGCCAATTCAGGATAATTTAAGTAGTAATCAATAACCACTAGATAGTTATTGCCTTTCAGATGGAAGAGATCCATTCCAACCTTCTCCCATGGTGATGCTGGTAAGTCTGGTATTATCATTGGTTCCTTAGTTTGCTTAATTCTGAATTTTTGACATGTCACACTGTCTCACCATCTTTTCGTTGTCTTTGTTTATTCCTTAGATCACACTTAGATCACCTCTGATGTCATGGTATTTTGGAGATTAACTTGTCAGCCATCCATTATGCATGATTCTTCAGCTCTTTTCTTTGATTTTGCATCTGACGCCAGAAACGCAGTGCACACCATTTTCACATGAACCTCAACATGTCCTTCTGCTATACTCTCACTAATTCTTGTGGGTGCTCGTGAGAGGGTATCTGCCAGTACTAAGTATTTGCCAGTCATATACACCAAATTGAAATCGTACCTCGATAATGTCATCATCAGTCTTTGAATACTTGGTGTCATTTCATTCAGATTCTTTTTTATTTTTGCGAATAATGGATGATGATCGGTTTCTGCAGTAAAGGTGGGAAGGCCATATACGTAGTTATGCATTTTTTACAGGCCAAAGACTAATCACCAGCACTATTTCTCAATGTGTGCATATCAACAGTCATGGATCAGTCATGGACCTGCTTTGTGTACGCTACTGGCTTCCAGATCTCATCATCAGCTTGCAATAAAACTGCACCAAGACCATTCTTGGAGGCATCTGAGGACACTTTAGTTTTCTTAGTTGGATTAAAGAATTGCGATATGGGTGCAGAGGTCAATGCTATTTTCAGCTGTTGCCATTCCCTCTCATGTTTGTCTGTCCATACAAATTCTGTTGACTTTTTCAGGAGTTCTCATGGGCATGACGTTTTTGCAGAAAGATTTGGAGTTAACTTTCCTATATAATTCACCTTACCCATGACGCTCTGTACTCCTTTCCTGTCTGTGGGACATTTCATTTTCAGAATGGCATTGATCTTCTCACTGTCTGGCTGTATCCCTTGACTTGACAGTTTGTTTTTGTTTAGTTTCAGTTCATCTAATCTGATCTTCTGCAGCACTTTGGTCAGTCTACTGTTGTGCTCTTGAAGTGAAAATGCCCAAATGCTGATATCATCAGTGTATGCTCTGAATGTTCTCCATCGCTCTGTGGAAGATTTCTGAAGCAGAAACAATTGCCAGTCTAAGGAATGAATATCTACCAAATGGAGTGTTGAAGGTACAGTACTTTGTGCTGTCCTCATCCAGACGTGTCACATAGGCACTCACACAATGTATGCGTACTCTTGGGATTTTATTGAGAACAACAAGCTCAACAGCTCAACCCAGTCTCACTTCTCAGTCTTATATTTTTATATCCGTCAACCCCGTTCCCATTCGCATACTCTGACGTAACCTATCCCCAAAGCCTTATGGGTAATGTAGAGTAAGACACACCCCAACACATATTCCTCCCACAAAAGGATATATTTATAACAGCATTAGGAAACAGAAAACAAGGTTACATAACCCCTCGTGGATGTTAATCACCCTATAAACAGTTACAACAAAAAAGTGAAACTCACAACAAAATCTAATTAGAATGACATTTAAGTTAGTTCAGTTTTAAAGTTTGGAACAAACAATGCATTAACATTAACAGAAATACCATTTCCTAAACAAAGATGTAGTCCCGATCATTCCAAGAACAACACTTTGCTTGCTTAAACAATGACAGTTAATCTCTCGCCATTTGGGTGAGAAAACCAATAAAGAATGTGACCTATAGTATTAGTCTCTGTAGCGGACTGGCAGTTTTATTAACCTGCCACTTGAGGTCATTTTTGGAACATAAACAGGGGCTGAAGGAACACTCTCTGCGTTCATGACTGGTGCAGAATGTTCCTGTGTGAGTTGTGGTAGTGGTATGTGTGCGGAACTGTCCCTGTCAGTCTTTACAGAATCAGATCCTGTAGACCTCACCCACTGCAGATGACGCCTGTTCCGTCTGAGGATAGCTCCACTTTGTGTTTGGATCAGGTAGGATCCTGGTTCCTTTGCGTGTTTCACCACTGTGCCTGATGTGCCCCATGTTTTCTCCACATCCAACTTTAAGAGAACCTAATCTCCTTGGTGTGGGGAAGTGTACGGGTGGAATATCTTTTGTCAAAGAAGTGCTTCTAAGCTGCTTTAGCTGTTTTGTCCTTGGCAGCAACTTGTTGCAGACTGATTTGCTGTGGATGCAATTTCCTCTCCAGGACAGGCAGGGTAGTCCAGATATGGCTTGCCCCCAGCTGCAATTGGAGTGGCTCTATAACTCAGGAGAGCCAGTTGAGGGTCAGACTGACGCAGAATGTGCTTTGCAGTCCCAACACCTTCAACAGCCTCATTTGACTGTTGGTAGTGAGGACTGCTAGTAATGTGTTGGATGCCCCAGCTCTTGCAAAAGTCTGCAAAGTCCATACTACTGAACTGAGTATCTTTATCTGAGTGGAGTTCTGCTGGAATCCCCCAGGCCCAGATTGACTAATCGGGAGCACGGGGAGGAGTCCCGTTGGGGCCCCCCCCCGGTCCCTGTCCCCACATTCTCTACCGACCCCCCCCCAAGATGAGGGCTGGGGTTGTATGTCAATGGTTGAAATATGCTGTCCTAGGCTGCCTGCACTCACAGCAGCCCCACTCTTTTTATTTATAATCTTCTTGCAGACCCACTTGCAGACTTCAGGTTAATGATGACTAGGGTTGCTAATCGTCCCAAATTTAAGGCATCAAAAAAGCGTCCCGTATAAAAGCTATAGCCTACGGAACGCAGTTTGTCCCGTATTCGCAGGCATATGCTGTATGACCAGACCATATGAATAACAAATTCTCAATTGATAACTAATCATTCTTTTTGCACAAATCATTGTTTTATTTGTGAACGTAGCCATTTAATTTGAGGGAGGCTTTAAAGGGGTCATATGATGCGATGAGAACCATCCGAGCCGCCCTCCCATTTCTTTGGAGTGTTACAAGGTCTTGGTGCTTAAAGAAGATCTGTAAAGTTGCAAAGACTAAAGTCTCAATCCAAAAAGATATTCTTTATCAAAGTTAAAACTCTGCCACACCCCCCTAAAACGGCCCGTTCTAACATGCCCCCACATGTCTACGTCACTATGTGGGAAGATTTGCATAACGTCGCCCAAATGTTGACGCAAAGAAAGAAGGCATAACTTTTATTCTCGCGTCCTCTGTAGTATTGTTGTTGCCGCCGCCATGTTGTGGAGATTGTGTGTGTTTCATTGTGAAAGCGAAACTACTTTGTTTGGCCTTCCAAAAGAGGACGATATCCGTTTCATCATGCCTAGAGCTGATCCGTGCTGGTTGCTGAGGAAAACTTTGCGCTGTGGATCGCCGGATTGTCTTTCACCGTGGACGAAGCGGAGTCCAGCCCAGGGTCGTCACATGGGTTTGCCGCAAGCCCTCCGGCACTCCTTCGTCGACTCCGCGGGCATGCCGTTCTCAAGCCGGCCTCTGCTCACTCTAGCCCTCCGGCCGTTCCTCACTCTAGGCCACTGTGTGTGACTCTGTGTTTCGTTGTGAAAGCGAAACTACTTTGTTTGGCCTTTCCAAAAATGGACACAACTAGAAATCAGTGGTTAAGTTGTATTTACAACACTGTTCCAGAACACTTCAACCCAAATATTCAGACGTGTGCAGCACATTTTATGGAGGACTGTTCCTGATCCTGGGAGAGTAACGTTTGACTACAATGCCGGCTGTTCTGACTCAGAGACTGTAAGTACGTTTTTTATATTTAAAGAGGTTTTATATTTTATATATTTTTATATTTTAAAGCGGAGCTCTTTGGGCAGGATAGAGTAGGCTTGTTGTTTGTATTTCTGATACCAGGCAGCCATGCGTTTTTATGTTTATGCGGCGCGATGCAACGCAACGTGTAAAAAGACAGTAGAAGTCATTATAATCCATAATTATGTCGCCCACTGGATGCAACGAATGCCTCGTTTATAATGGGTTTTCATGTTTTTGAATCATCGCTCCGGCCTGACACAGCATCACAGTATGGTAGGGGCCTAACATACCATTTTGTTACCTCGTCACCAGAAACATGGCTTGAGGTATTCTGCCAATCACAACGTACTGGATAGCTGCCCAATCAGAGCACACCTTGCTTTTCAGCCCGACGAGCTTGAAAAAAAAAAGATGAAAAATCGACGCGTTTCAGAAAGGCGGGGCATCGCGCCCGCCAGCACACCACCCCAACAATAATGTACAGTGTGTGGAAAATAATGTGTTTTTTTAACCTTAAACCACATAAACACATTTCATACACCAAATACACAAAATAATGTTCTTTTTAGCAACATCATATGACCCCTTTAAGACCAAACGAAATCCTCTGCCGGCTGCTCCCACATCACAGCAAGCAGGACTATTGCACTAACGGCAATTCCCTTCACCGTCTGCATTTTGATTTTGCCAAATCAGTTTGGGAATGCAAACAACTTATTGATCATGAATCCATCATCCAGCAAGGCAGGAAAACATTCAGTCTACCTGAGGGAAGACATCTTTCACTATTGTAAGTTAATGCTATTAAATAGAGAGAGAGGAAATGTTTTTTTACTTCTAGAGTATTCTTAAACTTGGACCTCATTACTTAAGTACAAATCCAAGCAGCATGAAACAGCCCGCACTCTCTAAGTTTTCTTTAATTGAAAAATATGCATTTTCATGCATTTATAGGCCAAAATCTTAGTTCAAAAATGTAAGTCCATTGTTCAAAAAATGCTTTATTTTGACTGACATTTTATAGACAGGTCACTGTAGGGTGCCTTTTGGTGTCCTGTACATAAATAACTCATTTGCCATGATAACTTAACATACAAATGACTATGAAAGGGTGTGTTTAATTAGGCTAAGTTTTTATATTCATGATAAAAGCATTACTTGGCTCTTTAGATACATTTTCTAGATTTTTTTTTTGTTTTGTGTAAGAGGATGCGTGTTATTTTGCTATGTCCTATGCACTGTTCATTAAATTTGAATGAGTAGAATGTCGTCAAATCATAAAATTTTAACATTTTGGTCTCCTATTAATATTTTGCTAAATAAGAGATTGCTCAATTTGAGTGTATTGATCATTTGGTAATAAAAACAATATTTTATTTAATACAAAAGAAGAGTTTGTCCATGTCCCTTGAATGGTTGTCCACCCTGTCATATTGGGGAATCCGCCCCTTTAAGAAAAGGCCATCCTCTTTAGTGACATCACGACAACAGATTTTTTTGTCTCTTCAGTGGCGGGAATTTCGATGGCTGAGGTGAGTAAGTTGGTGACTTTTCAATTGACAAATTTTCTTCGTATTTTTACTGCTTACTTGCTTTGCCAAAGCTTAACATGTCCACCCTGTCGGTATAAAATACACTGGAAGTGATTAGAATACAGTATTTTCAAAATATGTAAGTTTAAATATACAAAATTCTCTTCAACAGCCAGACTAACTAGTTTGCTAGTCACAGTTTGTTGTAAGCCAATATGCTAATTGAAGCCTGTCCTTGTTCCAAAATGTTGGACATAGCACGCGCAATTATCTATCTGTTACCCCTAAACCCTGCCACGATCTACCCTCGACTACCACCCCCCATAATTATCTAAAAAAAAATTTGTGTGAGCTAATATGTTTCTATAGTACTTGTATCCCACTAACGACCTTCGCAATGACATAGCTCCATTGGTAGTAAAGTATTGCTAAAAACTAAAAAGGAGGGGGGGGGGTGGTATCAATGTGTTTGAGATCTAATTATATTATTTATTATTATTACATTATTTTTTTCGAAGTTGAATAAATGTTTCATTTTCATATTTTGTCATGCTTTGTGTGTTCCACGTGCTTTTATTAGTCTTTACACACCCACCGACGATTTATCCAAAGCGACATGTATTATAAAACCTTGTATTCCACCCTCATGTATGTTGGTCCACCCTGTCATCTGATATTTTACCCTAATATTTTAATATAATTAAAATCATGTCTATATAATCAGTCGTGCAATAGCTGGGGTGGGGAGAGACAAACCCCCCCCCCTTTTCCCCCCCCCCCCCCCCACCCTAGCAACCAACAGGCAAAACATAAAACTGCATCAAAATATCACAGTTTTCTCCAAATAAGAAAAAATAAATGTGTAAATTGTATGAGTTTCTTTAAAAACACATGGCTTACATAAAATCTTTCATGTATTTATAATTTGAAAGCAAACAAATAACACTGTTTATGAAAGGGACATCATAACTTTCAAAAAATATAATTTGCATCTTAATATTGCAATAAAAATGTATTTAACTGTAATATATATATCCATGACAGGGTGGACATATCTTATGTTTTATGCTTCGAATAATGACCCATAATTATCTAAAAAAAAATGTGTGTGAGCGAATATGTTTCTATAGTACTTGTGTCTACTCTTTATGACATAACATAAAGTGAATGGGAAATTAAGACCAAAGTGTGTGAGTAAATCTTGGGTTCCGCACCCCCGGGTCTGCAAAAGGCCCATCTATGGTGACCCAGACGTTCAGTTGTTATGCTTTCAAATTTCATGCCATTTGTATGCATGTCATTTCACAGTATTTTCCCTTCTAAATATCCAGACTGTGCATAACAATTCTTTAATGGTACAATTTACTCAGGCCGATGACTTTTTTTTATGACATTAAAATTATTTTTAGAATACAGGTTAAGCAAAGCAAATGCGATTATTTCAGGGAACCTTTTAACTGCAGGCAGACAATTATAGTACAGTACAAATATTTTGAGTGTGCCTTATTCTGTCCCTAATTTTCTTCAAAAAAAATTTATTTTCCATTTCTGAAGTTAAGACTTTTACATCAAAATGAAAGCTCTAGAAAAATACAATGAATTACAAGGCTGTAGAGAACAGTACACTATTGCAGACTTATATACTGAGGTTTTAATTACATTATTTTAATATAGTCAATTGTGAACTAAAATGGGCCGGTCTAAAGCATGAAACTCCAGGGCTGAAAATGAGTCCCACTGGCTGAGTAACACACAGTGACTTCAGCTACGAGAATAATTTTTGAGCGCAAAGAAAACTTATCAAAAGTTCGTCTCCTCTGCGTCACTCTAGCGCCATTTTGGAGAATATCCATTGAACGCAAATTGCGTATGCTGTTTTGTGTCAGCTGTGCCATGCGGATACGCTGTTTACGTTTTGATTTGAACAAAAACAACGTATCCGCGTGGCGCAGCTGACACAAAACAGCATACGCAATTTACGTTCAGTGGATATTCTCCAAAATGGCGCTACGGTGATGTGGAGAGACACATAGGAGATGAATTGTTGAATAAAGTCGCTATTTTTTTTCATTTGCGCACAAAATGTATTCTCGTAGCTCCGTAAAATTACAGTTGAACCCCTGATATCACATGGATTATTTTACTGATGTCCTTGCTATGTTTCTGGGTCTTGATCGTGTAAGGATCCTTGCTGTCTATGGGAGGGTCAGAGAGCTCTCAGATTCTATCAAAAATATCTTAATTTGTGTTCCGAAGATGAACGGAGGTCTTACGGGTTTGGAACGACATGAGGGTGAGTAATTAATGACCATTTTATTTTTTGTGTGAACTATCCCTTTAAGGTCTTGGGAGGCATTTCTCTTTCTTGTCTTCACTTGCCATTACAATAGAACTGGTCTGATAGAGTTTTTCACCTCTAGAGAGAAGAACTGCCACCTGCAGAAGACCAAACCAGACTTTTAATAAACTAAGACACTTGACATTCAGTTTTGGAGTGGAATTAGTAAAGCATGTAAACCTACCAAGTGTTGTTTGTTCATGGTGAACGTCTCCCGGTCGTATATTATCACTCCACCCAATCCTTTAGGGTTCTCCACACACTGGACTGGGGTCTAAATATTTGTTAATGTCATTAATTACTTTTAAGAATTTACAAAAAATAATTAAATGAATAAAATTAATTATTACAAATTAATAATTAAATAAAATGTATGTCATTATTGATCTATTGGTAATCAGTAATTAATCTATTAAATATTTTGATCAACTAATCTGGTGTATATGATATAAAGTATGATATAAAGAGTGTAGTTTCTTTTACAAAATCCACTTTAATTATATTTTTCAAAAATTAATTTGAACTATGCACTAGAACTGCCAAATATAAGCATTATTGTAAGCTGTTTACGGTAAGCATTATTAAAAATCATAATGAGTCAGCCATTTTTCTGACTTCTTTCGGAAATACAAACCATTTCACAAACACAAATACCTTAATTTGACCCATTGTTTGTTGATGGGGGAGACAGAATAATGTACCCTGAAAACAAAAGCAAATAAAAAAGTAGTTAGCAGGACCTAATTCAAGAGTGTGACTTATAAGGAAGTTTGATCCTCGCAATGAAGACTTGAACTCCTCAAAAGAAGTCATATATGTTTAAAACTGCATGTTTTATTATGACTCTGCACTGAAGGCACTGAAAACCCAATTTTCAAGTGAACAAAAAATTAATTATTCAGTTTATCATATGCAATGACGATAGCTCATGGATCGGGCCTTGTAGGTTTCCAACCTTAGGTTTCCAACCAGAACTTTAACCACTACACCACAAGTTGTACATAAAGCATGTTTGATACTGTGTGTTACAAAGTAATATTCACAATGGTAATATTGAAGCCAACAAAAAATGCAACTAAATAATAAATAGCAGTAAATTTAAGATTTTAGCCATTTATAGACTTTGTAGACTGACCACAGATGCAACATGCAGCGGTTTACAAAGGCCACAAGGCTAATAGGCTAACAGCCTGTTTTTTTTGTAGCGATCTAAACTTAGCACTGCTGATTGTTACATACAATAAAAGTTTCAATAGTTACTCAATATTGTCATATCTTCTTTAATGGTAATGACAGAGTAATAAAGGTTTTGATGGAAATATTAACCATTTCATGAGAAATATTTATACGGAACTTACCATAACAACTATGCTTTTCCACAACTTTCAACAAAAGACTGCGCCGTTTAATAAAGGTCATCCAAAGTAGCAGCAAAAATTTGCATAAATACAAAATATATACGGCTAAAAAATTTAATTGTAAAAAATAATTACACCACTTTATAAATTAAGCATATATTGTTTCACTATATAATAAATGTATATATGATAATTATTTTTGGATAGAATCAGTAGGAGTCACAAACTTTTATTTTAACAACTAATATTGTAACAGCACATTTATTACATGCCTATTACAGGCTTTATAAACAAATTAATAAATAAATATCCATAAAAGCAGATCAAGCAATTTGTTTCATTAAAACAATCTTATCTGTCACCTCCCAGTCTGTCACCTCGAGTCACAACCACATTTTGCTGCTGTCTTCATGTCCTGAACTTAGAGAGAGTAGAGGTTTACATCCTTTAGTTGCTCCTCAAGGGTCTGCTGAAGGTTCTTCCATGAGCTTTGGTCTCATAATCAACATGACAAATGTGAACATAGTTAAAAAAAAAAAAAAAACTTGATTGATTGTTCTAAAAAATGATGTGTAATGGTGGTTTTCTAGCTACAAATGAATCCGTTATATATGCATACACAGGATGCAGTTCTGATTATCAAAAACCAAAACCCCAAAGCACAACCCACTGAGAATGAGCAAGCGAATAACATGTGAACAGTCAGCTGAAAAAGTTCAACCTGCCACAGGCACAGAAGACACAGTTTTACTCAGCTATTATTGAGTCAGTTCTGTGCTCTTCTATAACTGTCTGGTTTGGGTCAGCCAGCAAATCAGATTTAAGAAGACTGCAACGGACTGTTAGGACAGCAGAACGGATCATTGGTGTGCATCTGCCCAGTCTTCAGGACTTATGATGTCTTCGTACAACTCCAGAGTGAAGAAACGGGCAGGTAACATCATCAAAGACCCCTCTCACCCCGGACACAACCTGTTTGCACTTCTCCCTTCAGGCAGACGCTACAGATCTCTGTGCACTAGAACATCTAGGCATAAAAACAGTTTTTCCCCCAATGCCATCTCCAGCTTAAACAGCTAACACATGAATCATTACCTGTGTTCTGTAATTCATTTCCGTAATTCATTCTACGTCTTTAATAATTGCCTTTTTCTCAAGTATTATGTAAATACATATGCATATCTCTTATTTATACAGTTCTATATAGAGTACAAATGCACAAATCTGTACATAAATCTACTGTTCCAGATTCATACACATTATTTTTTGTTAAGGATTACTAGTTAAATGTTTTTTTTTCTGTTCTCATGTCAGATGTGTATGTATGCATGTATGTATGTACCAAGAGCTCCTTAAAAAAAACACAACAAATTCCTAGTGTGTTTGCGCACACCTGGCGAATAAAGCTAATTCTGATTCTGATTCCGATTAATTGATTAGTGCCATAATACATTAAATGTGCTTTTGATCCTTATAAACAACCAAAGCATTATTAACTATAGTGTATCACTATGTGTTATAATACTTAATTGCCCATAGCTAAACCACATTTTCAACAGTCAAACATCACGTTTCAAGGCTCAAACTGAAATGATTGAATTTTGTATCAGTTTCTTGAATAGGATTTTTCATTCCTGATTTGTCGTACAGAGACAACAGTTAATCCAAAATGCCGCCAAATACTTTTGGAACTTAAGAAGACCTTCAGGGGCAAAATATACATATTTTTTGTTCATATATACTAGTTAACATTTGAAGTGGATCAAAATCTTTCTTCAAAGTTGTCCTAAAACCTAAAATCAAAATGTGTTCTTGTTTTAGGACAACTTTGATTCACTTTTTTTTTTGATCCACTTCAAATGTTGACTACTGAATATTTGTGCATGATTGTTTGACTGTTTCATTCCTGAACCTTTGTGCCTGTATAGAATTTTAACACAGAACTGAAACTTCAAAGGCCTGATTCTGCCTCGAGACTCAAGAGCTGCTGAATCAAGCTTTCACGAGTTCACACTAACATATAATGTGACTGAGCAAATAGTAGTATATTTGGCGTGCTGTCCAGAGGGAGGGGTCTGAGCTCGGATTATAGCCTGAACCCAGAGAACTCCCCCCACATCCTAAGAATGGGATGAAATTAGATTAGTAGTGAGGTGTTGGGGTAGAGGCGGGATGCTGGAAAACTGGAGGCAAGTTGGCTGTATATATATATATACACACACACACGTATTGTGCTTGTTAAGGTGATTAGCTGACGAGCTTCACCTGGGCCAGACTGATTGATTATCTGATCGTGCTCCTCCCAAACCTTGTTAATAAAACATCATATATTGGATTTGAGTATGAACATGTTAACAAACTATTTTGCCTTGTTTAAATGTGATGTTAAATTCTAACACAATACATTTAGCTGTAACGTTTGAATGTAAAGGCTAGTAAGCAACAAGAGAGTATGTGGTTTTAAGACAAGAGCATTATGTCACAGTACTGGCATATTGTCTTGCTACACACAGTATGGAGCTGAGCAGAAGAACACCCTCTCCAACACGTGTAGGTGGACCAGTCTTGTTATGGAGATGCTTTGCTGTTGCAAGAAGTGGAAATCTTGAATGTGGATATCTTTCATAAAGAAAGATATCATGGATTCTTTGAAGTATCAGTCCATTTTGACAAAGATGTGATGTTTTGGTGAATAGACTGAAGCTCATGATTATTGGACTTTCCAACAGGACAATCATTACAAAGCACACATTCAAATCTACTGAAGCTTGGGATTCGCAGAATGTTCTTAAGTGGTCTGTTTGGTTTCCAGATTTAAATGTCATTAAAATATTTTTGGAATTTGAAGAAAACAAAGGCGACATGGAAAAAGATCAAAGATCTTGAAACTGAAAGAATGGGCCAAAATTCCAGTAGGAAGGTCTCAGAAGCTTGTAAGCACTTTAAAGGGTTAGTTCACCCAAAAATGAAAATTAGCCTGTATTTTACTCACCCTTGAGGCAACCTAGGTGTATATGACTTTCTTCTTTCAGACGAATCCAATCGGAGTTATATAAAAAACTGTCCTGGCTATTACAAGCATTATAATTGCAGTATCATTGTTTCTGTTTAACAGCCCAAAACACGTTAAATAAAGCGCATGCTTCCATAATAAGATGTACCTCACACGGCTCCGGGGCATGAGTAAAGGCCTACTGTAGCGAATTCATGCGTTTTTGTGAAAACAATATCTGAGATATGCTAGTCTCGTGAGTTTGTTAAAAGGAGCAAAGGAAGCAAAGTTTCCTTACTTTAGCAAAGTAAAACCAGTCTCCTCTTGGCTCATATCGAAATCTTCCGACATTCTTCTTTACAAATCCTCGGTTTGTACTTCTAATTCATGACCGGCATTTTGTTTTGTTCTCTCTCTCCGCGCTCGTTACCAATCACGGAAGTGATAGAAATGTTTTTTATTACATTTGAAATATGGATATTTTTCTTACAAAAACACATGGATGTGCTTCAGGAGGCCTTTTTTACTTATTTCTCCTTTCTTACAATAATTTTTGCACTAATAACACAACCTACATGTCATTTTTCAAAACTCTAGACACATCATTCTGATTCTGATTCTGATCATTCACAACCGGTGATTAAAATCCACATTTTTCAAAACACAACACTTTTTCCAAATGTTTGGATACAATACACATGAACCAAAGATTCATTGAACTAAAATCACCGGTTAAAAATGACACAACTTAACATCAAAGTTTTACTATTTCAAAATGCAACTCACACATTACATCTGAATTGAGTGTCTATTCATTTCATTACATTGATCTAACTATCAATTATTACAACTGCTCAAAATGCTACATAACTGTTGCATTACTCTTGAAGCATAATTATTATGGGAAATTATAAACAATACTAACTGTTTAGATTATGAAATTGAAGCAACTGAGGACTGAGTATGATAGGGTAGGATCAGTTTCAAGATGCCTGTTGTTAGGAGAGAAAAAAAATCTATATCATTGTTATCAGTATTAGTTTATCCTGCAGAAAATATAGAGGGTGATAGAGCAAGTGGATGAAAACCATTCATATTTTTGGATGACATTTTTTTCTGGCCCCGACATGGAGGAGAGGTTGAGAGCCAAGCGGCTTTGAGAGGGGCTCCAGAAGACTGTTCGCAGGGGCCCGACAACCCCCCTTGAATGTGAATTTGAGGGGACCCATACCAAAATCAGTGCAATGGGCCCAGAATTCCTCGCAACGGTGTGCAATCATGTGCAATCATGGTTTCAGGCCCATCCACAGTTTATCACCTTATCTACCCCCCTACTCCCCTTTCCTTACTGTAACCCAACTGAGGAATTTTTCTACATAGGGAGGGGAAGGGTCCCACCCAAAAACCCCCCCCAAAAATAGGCACCCTCGCAACAAAAGTCACTCTTCTCCAGACCATAGATGATGCCTGCAATGACATCACAGGAGGAGGAGGGGGGGCGGGAAGCCAATGTCAGGCCTGTATTGCCATGCGAAGGCGTTTATACAAGCGTTTAGATATATGAAAACATACCAATGGATGAGAACAATGGACAAACCACCAGTAGGGTTGATTTCAAAACATAGAAATGCAGTGAGACACTCCAGTTGACTTTTATGGTATGCCCTACTGAGTTTTTTATATTTCAAAGTTTTGTGAAAAACCTGTTTAATGATTCCAGCGTCTGACCCGTTTCTCTTATAGTTCTATTGGCAATGGTGTATGATCGGTATGACCATAATGAACTAAGCATCATGTGTTTGAACGCGATATTTAATGATGTACTAAAAACTACACAGTTTGAACTATGGGTATCTTGGTGTGGGTGATCTAAAGGTACATGTTACTATGCATATTTCATAATTAACTGAGTTTTGCAACCAATGCTTCTGCAACATGAAAGATCTTTAAACCATAAGAACACAACATCTGCAACGGTTTTAAACATGACAGCCTGTGTTCCAAATGAGGACTGTTTTGAGCTTTGGTCTAGAGTTTTGAAAAATGACATGAAGGTTCTGTTTTTAGAGCAAAAATGATTGTAGAATATTGTAATTGCCTCGTATCCAAAACATAACACTTAACACAGTGCCATATAGTGGCTTTAACAGGCACAATCAACTGATATCATCACCATGCCACACGAACAGAGAGGTTCTATAATTGAGCAGAGCAAGATATGGATCAGACTTACTGTCAGCAGCCTTTTTCAGAGGTTGCTTGAGAATGTGAACTCCTTTCTCAGCTTTGCCATTTGACTGAGCATATTCTGGTCTTGAAGTCATATTGCACTGAAAACTCTTGCCACTCTTTGCTGCTGAAACATGGGCCATTGTCACAGATGACACTCTGTGGTATACCATGTATGGCAAAAATTGATCTTGCATGTGTTATTAAACACTTTGTAGACATTCGAGAGTAAAGCCAATTCAGAATAATTTAAGCATTAACCACTTGAAAGTTATTGCCTTTCAGATGGAAGAGATCAATAAATAATAAATAAACCATAAATACACATTATCTGGGCCACACTAAGCCTTAATGAGTAGTGCTCGACATACTTACATATTGTAAAGATACCTTTTAAAATTGTCCTCCCTAAATAAGTTCCAAAAATATGTCCTACTTGGTAAAATCATCCTGACCCAAGTTTTGCACAAGCAGCAATCAATGTCCAAATATACTCAACACACATTCCAATCCTTGTAAAAACCTTCCTGCTCACAAGTGTGAACTTAACGTTCTTCTCAGGCTGCCGTACAGTAGCCCCAGTCGTAAGTGTCCACGGGCTTCGTCTATGTTACACAGGAGCATATCTACAAAAGATGAAAGGTTAGCTATAATCTTTAATCCAACAAGGGTAAATCCAAACACAATGTAGCACAGCAACATTTCAACTGTAGACCGATATGACCAGTAGAAACATCTAAAGTGCACCATACATTAACTATAAAGTACTCAACGCAACAAGCGCTAATTTAACTAGCAAACCTACCGATAGGGACAAGCACAATACCACAAGGAAATGTGCAAAAGGAAAACAAAGTCCAACTACACCGACAATCGAGTGGTCTCGTAAGATCTACATGTTTATGTGCTTTCTGTTTTTTTAAGTGCGGCGACAGTAACAAATAATATATATCAAAAAAACCTGCCATTAAAAACATGGTCAAAAAATAAATTCTGGGTATGGACTCTTAAAGGGCTCATATCCATATCACCCCGGGATCCATTTTAACTCATGAGTGCAATCCTACTAAAAGAGCCCCCAAAATTATATTAGCACCATCCCCTCTTACATCGTTCAAACTTTCCTTGGCCCCTGCCGTCTGATGGATTGATGTTGCAGTTGAAGCCATTGACAAAATGGGACACGTGTAGGCTTTCAACCTGGATGACCATGCTGACTGTGTCGTATATTTGGGCCCACAAGTTTGCTGCCAATTATTGTTAAATAATGGTACTATGGAGCCACATATTGAAATTATCTACATATTGTGGGCCACTGTAGGCTCACGCCACAAGCCCAGGGCTGCTTGTGGCATACTCTTTCCCATATGGCCACAGACTACACGTGTTTATGAGATCACCATGGTTGCCACACTTTGTGACATCATACTATTGCCCACTTTAGGCTCCAGACACATGAACCAGTGCGCTCCCTGGTGCCCCTTTCCTCTTTTTGTACTTCATAAGACTGGCACTAGACTCTACGTTCGAGATATACGGGCCACAGTGATACATCCTCCTACGGGCCTCCACCTTTAGCGGCTCCACAGTCCTCACGATTGCAGTCCCTAGTGGGTCAATAGTGGTGCGCATACGGCTTATGCAAATAAAAGGCCTTCAATATGGTTGAAATATACTGGCACATTTGCTGAAACCTATGTGAACCCTCATTCAGTTTTCCCAACCTGTTAGACTTTGTGGATTGTGGCCACATTTTTCAAAGGGCTCCATTGGTTTGCACTGTAGTGGAACATATCAAGTGCAATGCGTCCACCTTCTTCGATTCAACGCCATCACTTCTACTCCATTCACGCCCACCCCTGCGAATATACATCATCTCCGCGTGTTATCTTGGGTCCAGTTAAAGTCTACCCACTTTTCGAGAAGGGGGTGAATCCATCTAACGTGTCCGCTCCAAAGCGAGCACTCAGGATTAAGAATAAAAATAAATGGCTAGCAGATAGGGAATGTAATATACAGAAATAATAATTATCCGACTTATAGAATGAAACCAGAAGTTAAGACGGGATAATAAAGCGGAATATGATTAGGTGGAGTAGACTAATCATAGAGGCAAACACTCATCTCGCATTGGACAACTAAGAGTGTCTAAGATTGAATAGCAGTTATACTGGCTTGAAAATAATTAGAACTACATAATATCCATAAAGCAGATCACGCAATTTGTTTTCATAAACAAACTTCTTCGCCTCTCCCCCCAGTCACAATGAACCACATTTGGTCTGACATAGTACTGCATGGGGGTATTGAATTTATAGAGGTAACGAAAATATTTCCCTCCTGTTATCTGATACTCACTCTTCAAGGGTCTTCTGAAGGTTCTTCCATGAGCTTTGGTCTCATAATCAACATGACAAATGTGAACATAGTTAATAAAAAAAAGAACCTTGATTGACTGATTCATCAAATGAGGCATGTGGTGGTTTTCTAGCTAAGTGAAACTGTTTACAGGAATGCAATAACAGGATGCAACAGTGAAGAGAAACCAAACCCAACACCACAGCCCACTGAGCATGCAAATCATGTTAGCAGTTACTTCTCTGATAACTTCCCAGAAAATAACATTTAATGTGCTTTTGATCCCCTTATAACAAATGCATGTTTAACTATAAGTTTATTACATTATAATTATTTCATTTAAATAGCTAAATCCATTTTCAACAGTCAAACAGCATGTTTCAAGCAGAGGATGAAACTGTAATTATGGGTAGTTTAGTATGTATTGTGGGCTTGGATGGGATGTCCTCTGAATACCGACTCTGTGTACTTATAAAGAGTACGTCGTGCAAAATGAAAGGTTGTGTCTACCTGTGGAGCTGGGGGAGAGATAAAAAAGAAAGGCAAACACTCTCAAAACATATGTGACAGGATGCGGGACGGGATCTTTTCGCAGACTACGGCATTAACACAGACTGAAACTTCAAGGCCGCCTGCTCTGCCGCAAGCGCGAGCGCTGACGCGAGCGTTGCGAAGTAGAGTACTGGCAAGTGTTACAAGCGGCATTTGGCCTTGCTTTTAAATGTATGTTATATTCTAACATAATATATTCAAGCTTAATGTTTGAGATGTATGGCTACTAGCAGAACCGAGTAGGTGGGTAGGTCATAGAAGGCATGACATAGATTTATGTCCGCATACTGGCATACTGCTCTTGGTCACAGCCTTTGTTTCATAGTCATTGTATTATTACATAGTCATTAAGTACACAAACTACAATTTGCAAATAACGTTTTAATAAGATAATATACTCCATTTCTATAACATTTTACACCTTTTTGGTCATGTTGACATGGGGTCTTTACTACTGATGATTTTTTACGATGGTGTTCATTTCTTGTGTAATGGTGAACTGTTAAAATATATGTTACTATAATTTTTGCCATGTCAACTGTAAATGCAATTACAGATGGTAAGGTAACACATGTAACAACAAATAGCACTCATTTTGAAATATGTGCTTCCACTTCATTTAATGATAATTTAACTGTCTGAATCAACAAACAATTTGTTTTAGTTGTGACATATATAGTTTAATACGTTTTCATAACTACAGTTCCACCATGTTTAAATGGCCCCCAGGAATGTAATGAAACTCATTGTAGGCCTCATAACCATTATAGTCTGGTGGCTGGTCTGCTTCACCTCCACATGCAGTTGAGGTGAAACACAAAACCTACTTAATGCTGAAGACTCAACGAAATATAATACAATAGACAATGACGATATGGCCCTTTACAGTAAAAATGTAACGGTTGGGTCTGAATTGAGAGAGGAAATTCTGGGCTCATACAAGTTGTGGTCAAGTATAAACCCAAGATTTGACATCTAAGTCCTACAGGCCATTTAAAAGCGTGAAGAACTTTGTCAAAATGAACAAGATCAACAAATACTGCCATTCTGCTCCTATGGCATGGGCTTGTCATCCTTAAATCTCTAAGAATGCCTTGTCAGAGATGCTGCTTAATTTAGCTTAAAACAAATTTGGCTAACATATAGAAGCCGTACTAAGAGTTTTCAGGACCAGTCTGAGAGCCACTCAGAGCGATGAAAAGACGAAAACTTCATCTTAGGTGCATGAGGGCGGGGCTGACACTCTTTGCAGTCAATGACACATTCTTTGAAGACTTGATTGGTCCAAAGAAGAAAAAAATAACAATTTTGAAATAGGGCCTATCTTGTCGATTTCGCCCACCTCCACACACACCACACACACATCCCACACTCCGCTATTATATCTATATATAGAGAGGATGGAGAGAAGAGGATCGGAGAGGAGAGAGCCAGAGAACATTTTGGGCAGCCTACAAAAGTAAACTGAAACAACTAAATGCCTGTTAGTCAAACAATAAGGGTAACAAAAAAAAACAATACTTGTATTTTATTCTTTAGTTGTTGCTTTCTTTGGCTGTGGATAGTAGGACTGTTCTTCTTGCTGGCATTGTTTTTATTTAGCTTTTCCACTGTCTCTGTTTATAATTATAGTTTGGTTGATGTTCCATCAAGAAAGACTTGGCTGGATCGGGAGGAAATTTTGTACAATCTATACTTTGACTCCATTGTATCCACTATCCTTGAATCATCTGTCCCATAGTTCACCCTTATGGGGCCTTCCGGTGACATGGACGACTTTCACACTACACAAACTGTTGCATGTCTTCCCAGACTACATATCCCCTCATCCTGGCACAATGCTATGCCCGCAGCTAAAGAAACCAACACACATTTATTCACATATTAACACCCACGAAGTCAGATCCTGCTCAAGGCGCGGATATAGGGAAATCGCATATCACGTCACCTAGCTTAAGTGCTACTTTAAACTGAGGCCAGTGTCGAACTGGCCTTGTGTTAAGGGATGTAGATTCGCATCTTCCCTAGTCAGTCAAGGCGTTGCCTTACCTTTTTCTCTGTGCTGAGCTTCGTGGCCGGTGTACATCTTGGATAACCCTGGGCCTTCTGTTTGGACTGTGTTTTCCACCTCGCCTGTACTTTTTTGCGTTGGTTATTGGAGCACCCCTCTGCTACATCCCCTTTATTTACGTTTCGCTGGGCTTTCGACTGACTTCTCCCGGTTTGGATTACTCTTTAGGTCTTGCCCAAGTCGTAGCCCTGTTTGCCATTGCAGAACTGCCTTTTTTAAATGACCACGCCTTTACAATAAAAGCTATTGCATAGTGGATCCGCATGTCGCATGTCTCGTGATCGCGTCCCGTACAAATTCCAATATATTATAGTTTTAGGCGATTCAGAACCGACTGTGACCATACTAGGTGTCGCATAAACAAAAGTGCTTTTGGATAGATAAGCTAAGGCCGCAAACCTTAACATTGGTTAGTGGTCTAGAAATGTTTAATATAACCACCGGTGTTAGGTGGTATCATGGGCAATAGAATAAGGGTTAGCCAATGTCAACTGTATAATGTTTTCATTTATTTAACCCATACCCAGATGGGGACGATCGCCTCGTAATTAAGTGTGCTGCTGCTTACCCACATGCCAAAGTGCCCACACACAGCAGGTAGGAACCACAGCACACAAACCATCGAACCCACCCCCGATGAATCAGTGGAGCAGTAAAAAGGTGCATGCCCTTTATTGCTAGCGCTCCCTTTAGCATTTGGGGGTATTCGTGGTACCTAGGCTTCTGCGATGGCACCTTTGGATGCCTTGGTACATTCATCAGAAGGATGCAAGAGAGCACTGTAACACATGTCAGCTGTGTTCCCTCCCTACACTACAATCCCCGGCTGGTTACAGGGGATACTCTTAAACCCCCCACCTTATTGGGGTTATGAGTCCGAGCTCGTTCTCACTGCGATTTATCGCCCCACGACTCGGGATCCGGGCTTTGCCCCCGTAATTAGTCATGCATTTATATTTCTACTAACCATTAGGCCACGACTTCCCCCTTCCCCCTAATTAGTAGCATTTATATTGCTACTAATGCATTTCATGTAATGCATTTTGCACTCAGATGTTTTTTTTTATTAATAAATGTTTCTCTGTCCGATTTGCACAGTAATGGTTTTTTTTTTTTTGCTGCTGCTGAATGTCTCTTTGGTTCGAGATATGTCTGTCTATTTAATTTTCTCATCATGTTTAAATGGGTTGTCAGCATTCTTACCTGCAATACATATTTCCTACTAAAACAGTAAATGAAATCATATGGAAGGGCTTGTCCCCTTTTAAATAGCCAATAGCCATTGCTTACAGCCATGAGACGTGATTTTCTAAAGTGCTACTGCTTTTAGTTGGTAGATTGTACACTATAACCAAAAATGTGGGGTTTTATAGCACACAATGACAGAGATTTCTATCTTTAAAACTTTTAACATGTGGGATGTAGAGAGCTTTGTACTGAACAGAATTATGTGTACCCCTGCAGACAAACCAGTCATCAATATTTTTGTTTTTGTCCAAGAAGAAAACATGTGAATTTTAAACTTGTTAAAAGTGTTGAACATTTATTCGGTCATTTTTTAGCAGTGTATTCACATTACAAATAGCAGCAGGCAACAACGCTGTAAAAAAAATGCAACTGCATATTTTTATATTTAAACAATTTCACCTTTAAATGTAATGATCAAATCTAGCATATTACATTTAGCTGTAACGTTTGAACGTAAAGGCTAGTAAGCAAAAACAGAGCATGTGGTTTAAGACAAGACGTTATGAATTATGTCACAGTATTGGCATACTGTTTTGCTACACACTCTTGTGGGGACTTTCCCTAAAAGCCCCCCCCCCCAAAGAATTTATTTTTAGATATAAACAATTTTTCTAAACACATTTTTACACCTTTCTGGTCCAAATGGAGGCTTTTTCTTTTTCTTTCTTTTTTCAAGTACTCAGATTCTATATGTTTATATTTCACATATGTTACACATATGTTCACATATATTTTACAAAACCAGTCATAAGGGTACATTTTTTGAAATTGAGATTTATGCATAATCTGATAGCTGGAATCTGAGGGTGCAAAATTTTTTTAATATTTAGAAAATCGCATTTAAAGTTGTCCAAATTAAGTTCTTAGCAATGCATATTACTAATCAAAAATTAAGTTTTGATATATTTAATGTAGGTACATTCGACACGAGATATATTCATGGAACATGATCTTTATTAATATCCTAATGATTTTTGGCATAAAAGGAAAAGCGATAATTTTGGCCCCATGGGAATCAGTTATTGCTAGCAAATATCCTTGCTACTGTAGAACTGGGTTGTGGCCCAGGGCCATATATATATATATCTTCTCATTCACAACTTCAGTTTATATAAAACAAAGAATTCGTAATTTTTTATTAATAAAAAAGGGCAAATGTATTAACATGGTAATAACACTGTAATGACAAATATGTTTGTGCAATCAATTATTAATAAGCTACTGATGACATACAATGTGGTTTTAGTTGAGAAATATTATGACTGTTTAATAAACTTATTTTTCACCGGGTCCAAATGGCCCCAGGAATGTAATGAAAACTCATTTGCCTAACACCCCAAAACATCCAGTATATTCCGATCGGCTGTTTTGTGATCATCTCACATGGCACTGAGGCGAAAACAAAAAACCTACTTGATGCTTGAAACTCAACATACCATGCACACAATTCAATGACGATATGTAAACTAGAGATTGACATTACGAGTCTGAACTGCACCAGTGTTTAAAAGCCTATTGCTTTTGATTCAAACAAATCATTAAACAGACCCTCTTTTCAGTTTATGGTGGCAATGTTTAATGGAATGTAAAATGGAACAGCATTATCAAGCTCTGTTCCAACTGTTGTTTGTCATAATAACAAGAACTTCACACAGTCTGGTCAACATTCACTTTATTAGAGACAATAATATGGATAGAAAAAAATAGCAGTCTGTACAACACTCTCAATGTGCCACATCAGCTGTTAGAAATGACTTCTGATGCGTCGCCCTTTGCTTTTGCTTCAGCTTTTCTTTTTCTCCTGAAATTAAACAGTGAAGATGTAGAAGTTACACACTAAACTACGATGAGAAACCACCATTATGATTAAGTCGATTAAATATTGCAATACAAAATTAAACTGTTAAAGAGTTTAAAATGATAGATGTTAAAACTATGAATTAATTGTCAATAAAAATTCTGAAATAATGCGATTCTGGTCCTGTTTTTTTTAAATGCCGTGGCACTGGGATCCAGAACAAACCTTTTTCTCTTGCCGGGCTTTTTCTCATAGAGAATGCGTGGAGTCGTGCGAATAGTTGACCGTCTGGGGGGTTTTGTTGCAAGCTGCCGTTTCAATTTGCTGTAGGGAGAAAAATTAGAGGTCTTAAGCCCCGTTCACACTACAAGCAACACGCAACAACAAAGCAACACAATCCCATTCATTTCAATGGATAGCTGGCGATTTTCTGGCAACACGAGCGATAGTGACCGGATGGGGCGTGTCCAGCGATGCAACAAAATGCAAATGCGATGCAAAAAAATTCTTCAACTTTATGCAAATGAAGAGCGACTTTTGGGAGCGACAGCCAACAGGAAAGAAGATGGCAGAGCTCATGTGATCGTTCTCCGTCTCACCGTAAGATAAATATACAAATGTAAGAAATAGCTCCGTTTCTCATTCATTTTTGTTTGTATGTACGGATTTAATTTAGATTATATTTAGTCTTTTGCCTCCAAAATGTTTGTACTTAGCGACAAAAGTCGCTGTAGTGTGAACACAGCTTTACATTGTGACATTTGATAGCAACACTAGTCTCCAGAAAGCATTTTACACATCTAAACATCCTAGACTATCTCCAAACCACAGTATTGAACAAGCAGCTATGCCTGACTGATTAAAAAAAAAAAAAAGATGAAAGTTATGGTATAATAATATAACTGCTGTATAATATAACTGTGTAACCTCACCTTTTGATTTTCTTTAAACCGATCATGTAGTCAGGGACAGGACATCCAGCCATCTTTATGACAGTTGCAATGCTGATACATAAAAAAAATAAGTGAGCAGAGGCACATGCAATCAGGATTAGAAAGGGATCTCCATTAAATTTCAGGCAATACTATAATAGTTGTCGAGTGCCATTACTACCTGCGAAGGAGAGGTTTGTCGTCCTCTGTGAAGAAAGTTATTGCCTTTCCTTTGTGTCCTGCTCTTCCAGTTCGCCCTATAGAGAAAACAAAGCAGCAAGCTTAGTATAAGGCAATAATAGACAACATGAATTAATAAGCTACAACAGACTAACCGATGCGGTGGATGTATTCCACAGCAGTGGTAGGGAAGTCGTAGTTGATAACCAGGTTGATGCCCTTGAAGTCAATACCACGGGCCATGAGAGCAGTGCAGATCAGCACCCAGATCTTCCCCGAGCGGAAACTGCTCACAACATTGTCCCTCTAATGAGAGAGACAAAGAGAGACCAATTAAAAGAAAATTATGTATTATACCTTATACAGGATTTTTATACAGGATTATGTGGAATCGGTTCAACACTGCAGCTGGAATTGCTTGCCAGTTCAGCGATAAACAGGGTAAGGATCTGTCTCGGCACGTTTAAGAGAAGTTGGACTGAAAGCGCACTCTGCAGTGACCAAACCTCTCATTAGCAGAAATAATCAAAAGGCTAGGCTCACCTTTGCTAAGGAGCATGTTGTGTGGAAAGAGGAGAACTCATCCAAAGTTCACTTTAGTGATGAGAGCAAGTTTAATTTATTTGGGTCTGATGGGAAACATTTTGTTTGGCATCAAACTGGGGAAAGACTGAAGCCCAAGTGCGTAAAGAAGTCAGTGAACGGTGAAGGAGGATATAATATCTATGGGAATTTTTCAGAGAAGAAATAAACATCAACCAAAAAACTACGACTGAAGCCAATACTGCCTCAAGCTGATCGCTTCCATTCCACACCCTCACTGATGCGGTCATATTGTGTGCTAAAGGAGTATTGAGGCATAAATGAACATACTTTAAAAGAACTTGAACTTTTCTGTTTTGCAAATCCTTTTTTTGATTAGAGCTGGATGGTTTGACCTTTCATGAGCTGTAAGAGCTAACCATCATTAAAGAACATTATGCCCCTTTTTACAATATGTAATACAAGTCTCTGGTGTCCCCAGAATGTGTGTGAAGTTTCAGCTCAAAATACCCCACAGATCATTTATTATATCATTTTAAAAATGGCTATTTTGAGTGGAAGCAGAAACACGCTGTTTTGCGAGCCCGTCTTTCTCTTTAAATGCAAATGAGCTGCAGCTCCACGCCCCCTTTTCCAGAATAGAGCTACACCATTACAACTCAGACCTGCTAAAAACATCTGTTTTGGTTCTGAGTATCATGTTTATCCTAGCGTGTTAACCATATTATTTAACTTGGAGAGGGGGGCGATATACGGGATTCTGAGACACACATCTGAACACACGGACAGAAAGCGGCTGTCAGAGCATGTGAGTACTAAACTAAGTTCTCATTCACACAGAAGTTTATGTTAAAAACACACGAGTTACAAAAACAGTCAGTTATGTCTGTGAAGGCAAACAGCTGGAAATAAATCGCTTTTTTATTTTAGATCTGTGTGGCAGCAGATATATATACATTAAATAAATCAATAAATCCAGTGCTCTCTTGTCTTCTCTGAGGCTGGTACTCTAAATAGTGTTCTGTGCTCGTCTGTGCAGCCAAATGCAGAACAGTTAGCATTTTTTGCTCAAACTTTCGCCATGGCATTACAACTAGTACACCGTTGTCGCTTGCGAAATCAAAATTACGGCGCCGTGGGTGTAAACTTACAGATTAAGAGGTGGTAATATTATAATGAGATCCCTTTGCCACGTCACCAAGGGAGCGAAATCAGACGCGCTCGTTTTCTCAGACGCATACTTAAGTGTTAAACTTTTTCACGTTTCCTTGGTTGGTAGATGTACAGGGGACCTGATTATAGCACTTAAAACATGGAAAAGTCAGATTTTCATGAGATTCCCCTTTAAAACAAAAAAACGTTTGTCAAGTGTTTACTTTACTGTAATAAATCTAGATAGATGAGTTTTACTAAAAGTTCCAAAAAAAAATTTTTACGAGATTCTAATTTTTCTGAGAATGCACCTGTATATGCAATATTTTTGAGTTACATGTTTTTGTGTAATCGCGTTTTAAATTATCCAACAGTTCTGTTTTTAATCACGTATTTGTTGGTAGGGTACAAAATTGTGTGTTAAAAACAAATGAGGCCCTGGGAAAAATCTATAACAACCAACTATGTTTGAGCGCAAATTAAAGTCAAAAGTGCTCTCACAAAAGCTCTAGAGAAGAAATAGTTTTAAGTTCTGTTTGAAATGTGAAGATCAATGTTTTGAGTGATGTGACTAAACTGGAACTTTTTGGACCCATAAATCTGTATGCAAGTATGTCTGGTATAAAAAAAGGCAACGTTTATTAGCAGAACAACACCATCTCCATGGTAAAACATGGAGGTGGACCAGTCTTGTTATGGGGATGCATTGCTGCAGGAAGTGGAAATCTTGACTGTAGAGATTTGGATTCTTTAAAGTATCAGTCCATTTTGACAAAGATTGTGATGTTTTGGGTGAATAGACTGAAGCTCATGATGATTAGTGGATTATCCAACAGGACAATCATCCCAAAGCTGACATTCAAATCTACTGAAGCTTGGGATTGGTCGTAGAATGTTCTAGAATGGCCTGTTTGGTTTCCAGATTTAAATGCCATTAAAATATTTTTGGAATTTGAAGAACACAAAGGCAACATGAAATCAAAGATTATCAATGACCTGGAAGCTGAAGGAATGGGCCAAGATTCCAGTAGAAAGGTCTCAGAAGCTTGTAAGCACTTTGAGATAACGTTCATTGGAGGTTATAAAGAATTCAAGATTCTCCACAATTTTACATATGGGGGTTGAATAATTTTGATTGTTTAGAGCCAATTCGATTTTTTCCCATTTTTAGCAACTTTACGTCCTCAAATCCTTTTTTTTAATGAATGATTAATGGTGTTATTTTAAAGATAATCTGGTACTTTTATTAACCTGCTGTTGTGTGCGATCTGCATGGATCACATCCACGTTTATTCCCTCGTACACCAGCTCATGGAACAGCTCTCGGGCACGGTCAATAGACTGAACAAACACCAACACTGGCGGCAGAAATCCCTGGAAGAAAATGATGGAAGTTACGGCAATTTCAGTGCTAAAAACTCACTTCTCCTTATAAGGCATCTGGATTATGAAACTCTGGATTTGAATTTTTTTTATTTGAAATTATATTTTGTCATGAGAATGACTAACTTCACAGACCTGATTTATAAGGTTTCTCATAGCAAGTAGCTTTCCATTTTCTGAACCCACAAACAGAAGCTGCTGCTCCACAGTCTCGGCTGCAGAGTTCCTGTGGAAGGAGAAAGCCAGGTAAATGAATTTCAATTTAACAAAAAAAAAAAATTACTTAAATTTAAGTAAAATTTGTATTTAATTTATTGATCCTATTGTTGTTTTTAAAAGCTTACACTTAAAATAGCAATAATTTTCTACAACAAAATAAGAATTAATCTTGTCACATGAAACAACTCCAGTAACATGAGTGTTTCGATACCTGGGTCCAATGTTGACACAGACGAGGTTGTCTAGGTTTAGTTTGCACCATTGCTCCACATCTGTGGCAAAGGTTGCACTGAAGAGAACCCGACGGATTTTAGGAGAACTGCAGGCCAAGAAGATAGTGGCAAGCTGTTCTCTAAAACCAGTCTTGCCATCCTCAAAGAGCTTATCAGATTCATCCACCACCAGCCACTCCACACTACAGACAGCAAAACACATTTAGACTGGAGACAGAAGCTACTGCTTTCCTGTGTATGATGGTGAACATGACACAATCTGGAAGCTCTTTGATGAAAACACGTAATTAATACTTTAATGTATTTTCTTGAAGAGAAATGTTCAGATATGAGAGTTTTTGCAAATCACTCACCTACTTAAGTTGATAGCAGGAGGGTCTTGATTTAGTAAATATATCAATCTGTTAGGAGTCGTCACCAACATATCTGGAAAACAAAAATATTAAGAATAAGACTCTAAAACAGCAGTTCTCAAACTTTTTTGTAACCCCACAATTCCTGCAAACCCCCATTAGAAACATAATTATGCTAAACACTCAAGGATCTCAAAGCAACATCCTAACTCATTGTTATTTTCAGTTCACCTTTGCATCCACTGCATTAAATACAGTAATACTTTGAAATCTTTTTCAAATGTAAAATAACGGTTTTCTATTGTAAAGTGCAATTAATTCCTATGACGGCAAAGTTGAATAAACTACTCCGGTCTACAGTGTCACATGATCATTTAGAAATCATTTTCATATGCTGATTTGACGCAAGTAACATTTCTTATTATCAAAGTCAAAAACGGTTTTGCTGCTTTTCATGGAAATCATTATACATTGTTTTCAAGATTCTTAGATTAATGTAATGTTCAAAGAACATTGTATTGCAAATAATTTTTGTACCATGTATAGTGTCCTTTAATGCCATTTTTACTCGAGCTTCATCTTGCCGATTAAAAATAATATTTATAAAAAAAAAAAAAAAATTATAGTAAATATACCTATACATCACATACCAAATTTCTTTGCTGTCTTGGGCCCATATTTTTTCACAGCTTCAACTCCTTTATTGAGCATGTGAACTCTGAAGCCCACTCCTTCTGACAGTTTGAGCAACTCTCTGTGAGTCTAGAGAAAAAATGAGGATGCTAGGCTTTACTGCATTCTGTAGGCCAGTCATACAGTAATAATCAGCACAAGGTGGGCCGAAGGTTTACCTGAGTGGCGAGCTCTCTGGTGGGGGAGATGATGAGGGCTCTGAAACCCTTATTAAGGGGCTGGCGAAGGTGGGCCAGCAGGGGCAGACAGAAGGCCATAGTCTTACCAGATCCTGTAGGAGCAGATGCCAGGATCTCCCTTTTCTAAAACAAGCACATCAATGATGGGATCAAAACACTTAACTAAGTGACAATCAGGAAAACACACACACTTATATCTGATGCGACAGAAACGTGTCATACAAGCATCATGAGAGGAATGGCCTGCATCTGTATGGGTGTGGGGGTTTGGAAACCCGCTGCCTTGATATTTTGAACGATTCGTGGGTCCAGATCATACTCCTTCTGCAGCTCTTCAAAAGTGGAAATAGGATCTGGAATGTCTGTCCCATGCACGTTAATCCGATTTTGGTGCCGTATCCGATTCACCTAAAACATGTAATGTAAGAAAAACCATCGGTTTGTTTTCCCCAAGTTGAAATTAGATCCATGTAGATACATAAATGTCAATTCTAACACTGTGCCATAATACAAATCACCCAAATACTAGAGCCCGACCAATATGGGTTTTTTGGGGCCGATACCGATATTAGGGAGTAAAAAAGGCAGATACCGATATATCGGCCGATATTCTTCAAATACCATATCAGTTACTGGCTGCTATTACATATTATCCCTAATTTATGAGTATCTTTCAGTAAGGCGTATTTAATTGTGCACATTTATTTCCTCTATTTTTATATTTAAAATTCTTTCTCATCCACACCTAACTCTTAATTTAGGCTAATATTTAAAAACACTAATAATTCAATAACCCTGGCCATAACATGAAAATAATTATTAGCATTGGCCAGAATTGATAACATCCCCAGATCTTATCTTATGTGAAATTACACAAGAATATTCAAGCGTGGCCAATCGAAATGAAAAGTGGTGTGAACAGCAATAACAACTCTTTGTACCTTCTCCTGACGAAGCTGCTTTAGTCTTTTTAAGGAGGGCTTGTCTTTAGACTCCTTCTTGGGGTCGTTCACCTTTTCTTGGGATGACATCCATTGGATCCCCTCTCCGTCGCTCTTCTCAGGCTCTGCATCTGCTTCACGACAGTAAGGAGAGAGAACTGTTTGAAAAATGTAAACACTGAATTGCTAGCAATCAGAAAATATTGAAAGATGACTTGCCATCGGTTTTTATCTTAGCTCCTTTCTTTTTCTTTTGTGTGGTCTTCACTGGCTCAGTCCATTTCCGTTTCCCAGAGGCCTGCTCTTCATCATTATCACCATCATCATCATCTTCACTTAGTCTGGACTCCAGAGACGTGTTCTCTTGTGTCTCTTTGCCAAAAAAGCTGATTCCAGCCAGCTGATTTGAGCTGCCCTTGCTCTGAGACTTCACTACCTGAGAGGAGTTACACAAGAAGTAATAATGACCAACTGAGCATGTGTTTAGTTGTAACACAAGAACAGTAGCATCCTGAATTCCTCTTTCTATAGGCTGTGCAACACAGTAACCAAACTAAAGATGTTTAAAACTTGGAAAATATCAATTATCTCATACTACTGGTTAATGCACTCTTTTAGCGTTATTTGGGTTTACTCGGATTAGCATTAGCACTTTAAGGAACATTCAATGGGAAATGGAAAAAAGCATGTTAGCCATGTGGCAGCATCTCAGGCCTATTCCCTGCGTTTTACGTAACAACAGCCTAACATACGTTAACTTTCTTACGTACTTTGCATTAAAATCTACCTTAAATCGCTCTGCGTCTTTACCAAACCTTTTCAGATCAAACTTTGCTCCAGACCCAAGCTTTCTAAACAAGTCAAAGGCGTCCATTGAAACAGCGGAAAGACGTGACTAATCGATCTCCATTTTATGACCAGCACGCGGCTCTCGATTATTACACCTTTTCTGTTTCCTTTGTCATTCACTAGAGAGCGCTGTTTTTTTTTTTTGTTTTAAACAGTTTTTTAAATCTCCTTTACATTTGATTTTTTCTTTTGCTTTTGTTGCATATTCATAATAAATTTCGTGTAACAGGAATCAATAGTAACCAAAACACAATAAATAAAATAAAATAAAAATGGATGAGCACCAGATTTATTTCACACATTTATGAACAAAAACGTTTTAGTAATAGTAAGCAAACTTGGCAATATGTTGAATATGTCAGTTCTTATTATTAAGTTTAAAGGATAACATTAACAATATCAATTAATGTCGACATGCACAATTATTTTTTAAGAACACTTTAACATTTTAGTGTGATTGTGGTATTTTAATTATTTGAAGTCCTGCAGATTGAATCCATATTAATTAATACTGCTATCACATTTTGTTTTCTACATTCTACTTATTTAAGAAAAAAAAAAAAAAAAAAAAAAAAAAAAATAAAAAAAAAAAAAGAAAAAATAACAAAAGTTGCCAGCCAACAAAACAAATACCTACACAAAAGTTGCAATACAAAGCAGAAATGTGTTGTAATGACTTATAGCAAAATGTGGTAGTTCTGTATGTTGTTTCAGGGTTGGCATCATCTGAGGTCCTCTGAGGGGTTGCATCATCTCTTCACAGGTGTTCTGGATCCAGACTGAAGCTTAGGTCAATCCTAGATGTCAATCCCGTGGCAAAAAACAGAGAAACAAATAAACAAATTACGTAGCTGCTGTTCCAACCAAGCAAAATGTATTTGTTTAACCCAAAAAAAGACCCTAAAGAATAATAATGTGCATTTGATAAGATATAACTGCAGTAAAAGATTATGAATGCAGTAAAAGGTTATGAGATGCATTATTTGAATGCTTGGCCAGATAGATGTGTCTTTAATCTAGATTTAAACAGAGAGAGTGTGTCTGAACCCCGAACGGTATCAGGAAGGCTATTCCAGAGTTTGGGAGCCAAATGTGAAAAAGCTCTACCTCCTTTAGTGGACTTTGATATCCTAGGTACTACCAAAAGTCCAGAATTTTGCGACCTTTGGGAGCGTGATGGATTGTAGCGTGGTTAGAAGACTAGTTAGGTACGCAGGAGATAAACCATTAAGGGCCTTGTAGGTAAATAATAATATTTTGTAACTGATACAACACTTAATAGGTAGCCAGTGCATAGACTGTAAAATTTGGGTAATATGATCATATTTTTTTGACCTGGTAAGGACTCTAGCCGCTGCATTTTGGACTATCTGTAGCTTGTTTATTGAAGATGCAGGACAACCACCTAGCAGTGCATTACAATAGTCCAGTCTAGAGGTCATGAATGCATGAAATAGTTTTTCTGCATCAGAAACAGGTATCATGTTACGTAACTTGGCAATGTTTTCTAAGATGGAAGAATGCTGTTTGTGTAACATGGAAAATAAATTTGAAAAAAAAAAAAAAAAAATTTTCAAAAGACAAGATTGCTATCTAATATACACCCAAATTTTTGGACTGTAGAGGAAGTAACCGTGCATCCTTCTAGTTGCAAATTGTAATCCAAGAGATTGTTTACTGTCTTTTGGTCCAATAAGTAATATCTCTGTCTTATCCGAATTTAATAGGAGAAAATTATTGGTCATCCATTCTTTTACATTTTTAACACACTCCTTTAGCTTAGATAATTTAGAAGTTTCATCTGGTCTTGTTGAGATATATAGTTGAGATATCATCGCCTAACAAGTGGAAACTAATCCGTATTTCCTAAAATAATTACCAATTGCAACATGTAATCGAAAATATCGAGAGGACTCTCGGACAGAGCCTTGTGGCACTCCCTATTTTACTGGGATAATTGAGATGACTCCATATTAAATGAACAAATTGGGTAGCGATCGACAGTAGGATCTAAACTCATCTTAAAGCCGGCCCGTGATACCTGTAATAGTTTTGTAATCGTCTATGATATGTCATGAATCTATATATATCGAATGCAGCACTAAGATCAGTACAACTACACTGGACAAGCCTTTGTCTGACGGCAAGAAGTCAAGTCATTTGTAAGTTTTAATACAGTGCAGTTCTGTGCATGGTGTAAAAGCCCAGCTCCTTTTCATATTATTGAAAGCAGCTCCTCTTCTTATATCGAAAATCCTCGACATTCCTTCTTTACAAAATCTCGTTTTGTTCTCTAATCTTGACCGGTGTTTTTGTTTTTGATCTCCCGCTGGCTGTTTT
Organism: Sinocyclocheilus anophthalmus; assembly: GCA_018155175.1. Lineage (NCBI taxonomy): Eukaryota > Metazoa > Chordata > Actinopteri > Cypriniformes > Cyprinidae > Sinocyclocheilus > Sinocyclocheilus anophthalmus. The sequence continues at coordinate 67,531 of JADLZN010004858.1, forward strand.
CCCGAGTGCTCACTTCTGAGCGGCACATGTGCAAGCTGACCGCAGACTTCATTCCCCCATAACTGCTTCCGTGTACAACAGTTGAGCGCAAGCTACATTAAAGTGATTTTATTACATTTTGAATATGGATATTTTCTTACAAAAATGCATCGATTCGCTACAGAAGGCCTTGTTCAATGGAGACACTTTTTTTTATGGATGGGGCTATTTTTTATTTCAGTTCATTGGACTGAAGCAATGCAACACCCGCTGAGTGGCATTAACCAGCTTGAAAGATCAAAGACAATTTTAAAAATAACTCAGACTGGATTCGTTTGAAAGAAGAAAGTCAAATACACCTAGGATGCATCGGGGTGAGTAAAACGCAGTCTAATGTTCATTTTGGGTGAACTAACCCTTTAATCGATTGGAGGTTTATTCACCAATTCACTTCGGTATAATTTCTTATAATCATCTATGTAATAATAAACTTATTTTTAATAATCTATTAACACAGGGTATTAAAAGAATATATTAAAATGTTTAGATCTTGTGCCTTTTAATTTAGTGTTTAGAATTTTTTGTCTATTTATGTATCAATGACAGTCAAACTGCTGGCTCTGCAGGGCCAAGGGAATAAATAAATAAGTAAATAAATAAAACAATTCTAGGTGAATACAGTGCATTCCTAGTTTGACATGTAAAAAGAATCAAGAAAAAACATGGGAACACTAAAGCAAATCACATTATATATTGCCCTCTGTGGTTTCCTTTCCCATCTAGTGCATTTTTTAAGGGGTCATATGATGCGATTTAAATCTTTCCTTTCTCTTTGGAGTGTTACAAGCTTTGCATAAATAAGATCTGTAAAGTTGCAAAGGCTAAAGTCACCAGTCCAAAGAGATATTCTTTATAAAATTAAGACTCGTCCACGCCCTCCTAAAACGCCTCGTTCAAATACGACCCCACATGTCTATGTGGTAAAACCCCTACATATCTCTGATCATTTCTTCATTACATTTCAACTACATTTTGCTACCTGTGTGCCACCAACCCCTATACCGGTTACTTTTAGACGAAACCTACGCTCCCTTTCCCCCTCCCATCTTTCCTCTGTTGTATCCTCTTTTCCCTCACCTACCCATTTCTCATCTCTTGATGTGAATGCAGCAACTGACACTTTTTGCTCTACTTTAACCTCTTGTCTAGACTATATTTGTCCTCTCTCCTCCAGGCCAGCACGGGCTGTCCCCTCGAACTCCTGGTTATCCGATGTTCTTCGTGAACATCGGACCAAACTCCAGGCAGCTGAGAGAAAATGGTGCAAATCAAAAGATCCGTCAGACCTAAGTATGTATCAGTCTTTGCTTTCATTTTTCTCTGCTGAAGTCCATACTGCCAAATCTTCATACTTCCACAACAAGATCAACAGCGCTCCAGACACACGTAATCTCTTCAAAACTTTCCATTCTCTCCTCTGTCCCCCTCCACCACCTCCTACCACTTCTATAACAGCTGATGATTTTGCCACATTCTTCACAGACAAAACCAGAACAATCAGTTGCCAATTCTCAGCCCCACACACACAGGACTTCAAACCAACCCCACCCACTGCAAAAACTCCCATCTTCTCCTTCTGTCCCCTCACTGAGACAGAAGTATCAAAACTTCTGCTCTCCAGCCATCCTACAACATGCCCTCTAGACCCAATCCCCTCACACCTCCTCCAAGCAATCTCTCCTGCACTTTTACCAACACTCACACACATCATCAATACATCTCTCCTCACAGGCACCTTCCCCACTGCATTCAAGCAGGCTCGGATAACCCCACTGCTCAAAAAACCTACATTAAACACTTCACTTACAGATAGCTACAGACCTGTCTCTCTCCTTCCATTCATAGCGAAAACCCTTCGAAAGAGTTTTTTTTCAACCAGATATCATTGTTTCTTTCACAGAACAACAAACTGTATCCTAACCAGTCAGGTTTCAGGAGTGGCCATTCAACTGAGACTGCGCTACTGTCAGTCACAGAAGCCTTGCGGATTGCAAAAGCTGATTCCAAATCATCAGTCCTTATTCTGCTGGATCTTTCTGCTGCTTTTGACACTGTCAATCATCAGATCCTCCTGTCTGCCCTCTCTTCAATGGGCATCACAGGGATTCCACTTTGCTGGTTTGAAACCTATCTCACTGGTAGGTCTTTCAGGGTGTCTTGGGGAGGGGAGGTATCCAAAGCACATCAACTTGTCACTGGGGTTCCTCAGGGATCAGTTCTTGGACCCCTCCTCTTCTCCATATACACTACTTCCCTGGGACCCATCATACAGGCACTTGGTTTCTCCTACCATTGCTATGCTGTTGACACACAGCTCTATCTTTCATTTCACCAGATGATCCAACGGTAGCTGCACATATCTCAGGCTGCCTGGCGGACATCTCATCATGGATGAAAGATCATCACCTGCAGCTCAACCTCACAAAGACTGAGCTTCTTGTCTTCCCTACCACTCCAACTCTACAGCATGATTTCAACCATCCAGCTAGGTTCTTCTACAATTACCCCATCACCTTCGGTCAGAAATCTTGGTGTAACTATTGATAACCAGCTGACCTTCAAAGACCACATTGCAATAGACCAACGCGGGATCGAAGGGGAAAATCTTGCACGGTTGATTGCACACCATTAGATAGATCAGGCCCTTTCTAACGGAGCATTCTGCACAACTTCTTGTCCAGGCCCTTCTCTAGGCTGGACTACTGCAATGCTCCTCTGGCTGGACTTCCATCAAGCACAATCAACCTCTACAAATGATTCAGAATGCAGCAGCACGACTGGTCTTCAACGAGCCCAAAATAGCCCATGTTACACCTCTCTTTATCTTCTTGCACTGGCTACCGGTTGCGGCTCTAATCAAGTTCAAGACATTGATGCTTGGATATAGAACAGCCACAGGCTCAGCTCCCGCCTACTTCCACTCACTACTACGAATTCACATCCCCTCCAGAAGTCTGAGATCCACAAGTGTGCGACGCCTCGTGCTACCATCACAGAGAGGCTCAAAATCAACTTTCCAGAACATTCTCGTTCACCACACCTGGCTGGTGGAACGATCTTCCCACCCCAATCCGGAATGCTGAATCCCTGACAATTTTCAAGTGACGGCTGAAAATTCATCTCTTTCGAAGCTACTTGACTTCTTCATCATCATAAAAAAATAAAAAATTATCTCTTATTTATTCCTTCTCTTTCTAGCTTGTACTTATTTGAACAATGTCTAAGAACTTGGTATTACAACCACTTCTTGTGTCTGTTTGCCTCTTTAAGAAGAATCGTTTTATGTATTCCCCAATTGTAAGTCGTTTGGATAAAAGCGTCTGCTAAATTACTAAATTTAAACATAATGTAAAGGTCTATGTCACTCGTGTGGGATATTTGCATACACCGCCAATTGTTACGCAAGAAGAAGCGTAACTGTTATTCTTTGCCGTAGTTTGTATTGTTGCTGCCACCATGCCGTGTGTGACGCTGTGTGTTTCGCTGTGAAAGGGCAACTACTTTGTTTGGCCTTCCAAAAGAGGATGATGTCTGCTTCGTCATGCCTAGAGCTGATCCGTGCTGGTCGCTGAGGAAATAAATCAACTTCGCACTGTGGATCGCTGGATCGGCTTTCACCGTGGACGAAGCGGAGTCCATCCCGGGGTCGTCACATGTGGTTGCCGCAAGCCTGCCGGACGCTCCTTAGTCGAATCCGCCGCCTCCGCTCACTCAAGCCCTCCGGCCATTCCTCACTCAAGCCCCCGTGGTGGGGTGAGCGTGTGACTCATTTTATAGAGTACTGTTTTCCTGACCCTGCAGTTAGCATCCAATGGGTCTGTTCTCAACGGCTGTTCTATAAAGAGGCAGTGTCCAATTGTGCAAGTGACATTCGGTGCTCTGACTCACAGCCTGGAAGTACATTTTTTAATTTAAAGAATTTGCCACTGATAGCGGTGTACGCAAGTAGTATCATATAAGTATAGTCCATATAATCTATTATGTCCCCACTAGATGCAACAAATGCCTAGTTTGTAATGGATTTTATTGGTTTTGTCTCGCCGTGCTGGGAGACACGGCATCACACAGTGTGTTAAGGGGTGTAACATTTCCGTCACACGCTTGAGGTATTCAGCCAATCACAACGCACTGGATAGCTGGCCAATCAGCGTACACCTCGCTTTTCAGAACGACGAGCTTTGTAAAAATCGACACGTTTCAGAAAGACAGGGCATAGAGGAGCAACAATAATATACAGTATGTGGAAAATAATGTGTTTTTTAACCTTAAATCGCATAAACACATTTCATTACACGAAATACACAAAATAATGTTCTTTTTAGCAACGTCATATGACCCCTTTAAAGAACTGCACAATCAGTACTCCCCTAATAAAAGACATCCAGCTGAAAGTACTTTGCTCCAAAATGGGCTTTTTCAGGATTCCGTGGATACCTAGAAATTCACGGATTTTAGATGTTTCCTTTAATGCCTTTGCACAGATCCAGATTGGAGACTTTAATCATTTGTCAAACTTACAGGACTTGAACATATTTAACAATGAGTGGTGCACTTGACAATCTTTCCAACTTATCCCATCTCAATCTGGCCAGCGACAGACCACAAGGAATCTCGAGAGGTATGCTACACGGCTTAACCAATCCGCTAGTGCTACGTCTGGATTACAATTATATACAAGACTTTGAAGAGTCAGCTTTTAGCACGCTTCAGAATTTAAAGGTGTTAAATGTAACCAAAAACCACCTCCATTATATAGAGAAAATCAAGCCGGTTCTTGCATCAATATTTGGAGGAACTGTACATTGGAAGCAACCATTTTGATACTTTCAACTCATATGAAATGTCAACAAAGCCCATTTCATTAAAAAGACTGGATTTTTCCAACAATCCTTTGGCAACATTTCAGCTCACTGACAATATATTTCCATCTCTCAGTCCCCTTGATTTATCTTATTGTGGTCAAAATGGAACCATGACATGGAACGTTACAGAAAAGACATTCTTTACCTCAGTGAAAACATTATACTTCATGGATGTTCATATGTCAGGCCAGAATGCTGCTAATGTGCTTAAGAGCTTCAAGAATTTCTTGAATAAAATCAGGCTTAATGCAAACGTTGAGTTGAGCAAGACTAACCTTCTGCTCAACACATGTTCTCCAGTGCTACAAGTTGTATGGCTAAATGCTAACAAAATAAAACACCTCACCGACCACATGTTTGATCCCTGTTCTAACCTGACGGAATTAGATTTAGGAGATAATTAAATATCCCAGTTATCACCGAGTATGTTCAGAGGATTTACACAACTAAAAACACAACTAAATGCTCTTCACTCTCGAGTTCATAGATCTCAGCAGAAACAGCATCAACATGCTCACTTGTGATGACTTTGCCAATTTAACAAAGGTGAAAACTCTGTACTTGTACAGTCACAAAATCTCGATTATTAGTTCCTGCTTGTGCAAGGACCTGAAGAGTCTTGAGGTCCTCAAGCTTGGAACAAGCAATCTGTTAAGGATCGGTGATGCTTTCAGCAATGGGCCACATTCCCTGTTGGATCTGGAACTTAATTTTAATAAGCTAAGCAAAATCGAAAAGCAAACTTTTAGGAATGTGTCACAGCTGAACAATTTGTCCTTACAAGACAATCAGATTTCAGACATCGAAGACCATGCATTCGAAGGACTGAATAACCTGACATCTCTGTTGCTGTCATCAAACAAAATATCAGCTAAAACATTAACCAAACAGCATAATGTGTTCTCAGGCATGCCTAAACTCAAAAATCGAGATTTGTACGCCAACAGCATTTCATTTACCGATGATCAATTGAAATACCCTCCCTTTAAAGACCTGAAGCAACTCAGTGTATTGACCTTGCACAGTCAACGTCATGGAATCGATGAAATACCCTCAAATCTGCTTCAAGGTTTATCCTCCTTGGAAATGTTTTACACTGGAAACGAATCTTGCTCATCTGAATCCTGATACATTCCAATCCAGCCCCCAGCTCTGGTTTTTGGATCTCTCCAAGAATGCGCTGTCCGAAGACCACTCGATCCCAACTAAGTTGTTCCACCCCATTTAGAAGCTAAACAAACTCATCCTTTCGAGAACGCAGCTACGCTCGCTGAACTTCCTGCTGAATGCATATCTCTCCAGACTTTCAACCTTAAAAGCTTGGGGCAATGATATCGACACGATCAACAAAGCTCTGATTCAGTCACTGCCTCGACTTGGAGAAAAACACGTTCACTTGTAACTGTACCAACGCAGTCTTCATTGACTGGGCCAAGAATAGTAATTCTACTCAGGTGGTTTATTTGAACAAGTACATGTGTAGCTATCCTAGTTCCTTACGAGGCATGAGCTTGACTGCTTTCAACACCGAATCCTGCACCTTGAATATCGACTTCATCTGCTTTCTTTGCAGCAGTATTGGGGTCATTCTCACCCTCTTCTCGTCATTCGCTTTTTTTGCACTTTCAGGGGGTTTATGCATACTACCTCTTCTTAGCCTTCCTTTACGACAACAAGAAGAAGCAGAACGATTCGACGCCTTCATTTCCTACAACACCAAAGACGAGCTTTGGGTAATGGAGGAACTTATTCCCAAATTAGAAGGAGAACACGGCTAGAGACTCTGCCTTCACCACCGAGACTTTGAACCAGGAAGGCCAATTATAGACAAAATCATTGATGGCATATACAGCAGCCGCAAGACGAACTGCCTGATCACTAAGAAGTACCTGATGAACAACTGGAGTTCAAGTGAGGTCCAAGTGGCGAGCTTCAGACTCTTTGATGAGCAGAAGGATGCATTTATTCTGGTGTTCCTGGAGGATATTGCCACACAACAGCTCTCTCCGTATCACAGGATGAGGAAGCTGGTGAAGAAACGAACCTACCTCCACTGGCCAAAACCTGGAGAAGGTACTAAGGTCTTCTGGCAAAAGCTAAAAATGGCTTTAGAAACCAAAGAGGGTCATAAATCAGATCACAGGATGATTCTGTGAGGATATTAGAATGGCACGGTATACACTCTCAGAAATAAAGGTACAAAAGCTTACCCTTTAAGTACTAATATGTAACTTTAAGGTACCAATATGGACTTTTTAGGTACAAAGGTGTACCTTTTGAAAAGGTACCACCCCAGTGACAGCTTTTGTACTTTTTTTCTGAGAGTGTACAGTATGCTAAGAGTCTTCCTGTAAATTTAATTGGACATTAATTGTCTTTTGTTTTAATAACACCTTTGTGAAAACGTTTACATTTTTTTGAACTACCGTTCAAAAGTTTGGGGACTGTACTTGATTCTGCAATGTTTTTCTCTTATGCTCACTAAGGCTACATGTATTTGATCAACAGTCCAGCATATTGATTGTGAATGTATTACATTTTTAATTTAATTAAAAATAGCTGTTGTTTACTTGAATATATTTTAAAATGTCATAAATTCCTGTGATGGCAAAGCTGAATTTTCAGCATCATTACTCCAGTGTTCAGTGTCACATGATTCTTCAGAACTTATTCTAATATGCTGATTTTCTGCTGAACAACAATTTTCTTATTGTGTCTTACAATATTTCTTACTATTATCTATGTTAAAAAGTTTTGCTGCTTAATATTTTGATTAACAGAATTTATTTGAAATAGGAATCTTTACTGTCACTTGATCAGTTTACTACTGTACGTCCTTGTGAAATAAAAGTAATAATTAATTTTTTTTTAATCTTACTGACCTAAGATTTTTATATGGATTTGTATTTTTATTTTCAAATTATTTGCAGAATTCCTGTAAATATAAATACAAAAATATATACCTTACTTTAAAATATTTGATGACTGAACTATATCTTTAGTCAGCATGTTTGAAACTGTCCAAGTGAACAAGTCAACAAGATCTCAGTAGGGGGTCATTGTGGGCTGATGTTTGGCCCACACACTGGACCCCCTGGTAGCTAGACATGGGGGTGGAAATGGTCAAGCAATAATGGCCCTTTCTCTAATTTTATCAGACTGACATCATATTGTAATTGCATGTAAAGCCATAAAGCCTAGAGCTTTTGCATAACACCTGAAAAATTACAAGAAAAGGTCTGTTTACATGGAGAGAACTACTCTCACAAGGGTTATGTTGGTCATGAAATACCAGAAGTTCATTAGAACAATAGAATTATAAACAACCACTGAAACCTTACAGCTGAAATAGAGCACATTTTTGTACAAAAGTAGAACAAAGGGTCAAAACAAACCCACAAACATTACATTTCTGCTTTTAAAATGTCTTGGATGATTCAAACATTAGGTTCTGTGGTAATCTGTTGATAAAACAGCGTGTTTTGAATCTGGAGCATTCCTTTAACACCGAGCTATGGCAGTGTGGGAAGAGAACAGAGGGTTACAGGAGTACAGTCAGCTTTTCTGTCTCCTGTCTTTCTGACCTTTGACCCCAGTGAGTGTCCAGCAGAAGCTGACACAAGATCTCTTCTGCCGACCTGTTCTGAAGGGCATGTCTGCACATGCATTGCTCTACGCCTCAACATTGTCCTCCATTGTCCACATCCCAGCATGTGTCCTCTGATGGATTATTATGCTAACCGTAAATGTGTTACAATTACAATACAGTTGATTCAGTTCATAGTTCAGAATGTTAAGATCCTCAGCTATGATATGTTTGATTTAGTTTACTCCTCAATGTTAATTAGTGCATTAACTATCAAACATTTACTAACATGTAGTTAAGGCTGCAGTAATCATGCATGAATCCTTATGACTCTGGTTGTAGTTAATGATAGCTCTTGATTGGTTCATAATTAGAAGTTAAAAGTTAAGAGTCAGCCACGCCTACCTAAAACGGCTCGTTCCAACACGCCCCCACATACCTACGTCACTATCTGGATTTGCAAGATTTGCATGATGCCGCCCAAATGTTCACGCAAAGAAAGAAGGCGTAACTTTTATTCTGGCTGTAGTATTGTTGTTGCCGCCGCCGCCATGTCGTGAATGCGCTGTGTGCTTCGTTGTGAAAGCGAAACTACTTTGTTTGGCCTTCCAAAAGAGGACGATATCTGCTTCATCATGCTGGAGCTGATCCGTGCTGGTCGCTGAGGAAATACTTCAACTTCGCGCTGTCGTTTGCCGGATTGGCTTTCACCGTGGACGATGCGGAGTCCAGCCCGGGGTCGTCACATGTGGTTGCTGCAGGCATCATAATATGGTAAGTGACGTAACATTTCCGTCACACGCTTGAGGAATTCGGCCAATCACAACGCACTGGACTTAAAGCCAATCACAGCACACCTCACTTTTCAAACCGATGAGCTTTGTAAAAAATCGACACGTTTCAGAAAGGCGGAGCATGGAGGAGAAACAATAATGTACAGTATGTGGAAAAGAATGTGTTTTTTTTAACTCATTTCATTACACCAAATACACAAAATAATGTCTTTTTAGCAACATCATATGACCCCTTTAATTCAGGTATTAGTACATGATTATTAATGTATTGTAAAGTGTTACTGATATGTTTTCTGTTGAGATTAATGTTCTTTCACTAATATGCTGTTATTAAATGAAATAACCAGAACAGGAGAACTGCAGGAACATCTCAGTCTTAACGTTTTCTTAACATTTAGGGATAGCCACATAATTGTAAGCTTTGTGTTTTGTGTGTTAGAATTTAACTAGGGTAAGGGAATGTACAGTATCTTGTTGATCGATCCATATCTTAACTTTACTTATTCATAAATTAACGATTTGGCAAATAAATTGTCATACAATCCTTCAGAAGTCATTCCAATATGCTGATTTAGTCCTCAAAAAACATTCATGATTATCAATATTGAAAACAATTGTGCAGTGTAGTATTTTGTGGATACTTTGATGAATAGAAAGTTCAAAAGAACAGCATGTAAAAGTCTTTACTGTAACGTTTGAACAATTTAAAGCTTCTCTGCATAATAAAAGTGCAAATTTTTTTTTCTCTCTCAAAAAAAACAAAAAAAAAAACAGGACCCCACTGTATGTGTAATGTTCATCTTCTTCTACAATAAAAGTGTGAGTGACGTGACATGTGGCCAAGTATGGTGACCCATACTCGGAATTAGTGCTCTGCATTTATCCATCCAAAGTGCACACACACAGCAGTGAACACACACACACACCGTGAACACACACACGGAGCAGTGGGCAGCCATTTATGCTGCGGCGCCCGGGGAGCAGTTGGGTGTTCGGTGCCTTGCTCAAGGGCACCTCAGTCGTGGTATTGAATGTGGAAGAGAGCACTGTACATTCACTCCCCCCACCTACAATCCCTGCTGGTACGAGACCTGAACCCACAACCTTTGGGTTACGAGTCCGACTCTCTAACCATTAGGCCACGACTTCCCCCAATATAACAATATAGCATAACTGAATTGCCTAAATCTATTTGAACAGTCTCAAATGTAAGAACATTTTGTTTTGGGCAACAAGCAATCCTTTATCTTTGCTTTTCACAAGGAGCGATCCAATACTGCTGCATGTGTTAAATGTTGCATATTTTATATATGCATATTATTTTCTGAAGTATATACTTTGTAAAAATTCAGAATCACTGCCATTTCAATTATGAAAATAAATCAGTAGTGGTTTTCTTCAGTGTCAAAGACTGATACACTGGTACAGTTTACTTAAGTAGTCATACACTAATTAATCCCCAGGGTCTTGGTTTCGGTAATTTAGTTTCCATGGAAAAAACTGTTAATCACATGCTAGAGAAGTCATGTGAGAAGAGCAAAGGAAATTACTTCACCTGTTCACATCCTAAAGGTGAACTCAGATGATACTTGCCCTTTGACCAGTGAGACAACAAGGGAAATAGACCTAATGGGGCATGGAAAACAAAAACACACCCTTTTATTGCCCATCTCGGTCTCCACCTCTCCTTCACACCTCTGAGTTTCCATTAGTGTGTGAAAACATTTACAATGCAAAGCGTGGTCCTACTTTATGGTACATCACCGGACAAAACTTTTTGCTCCCATAAATAAACATCATCTTTGTCTTATAAAGTAATAGAAATGAGCACCAGAGTCAAAAGATATTCTTCAAAAATGTATTATTTATCAATTTACACAAATATAAATATGATTGAGGTGATTCCAAAACATATAAAAAAACAGCAAAGCCTTTAGGCAGTTTATTCTACAATGGAGTACAATGGAGTAGTGTGAAATCAATCCCTGAGAAGCGATTATATTTATAGCGTCTTTTGGGATCACTTTTATGTGCAAGTCCATGCATTGAAATAGAAAGACCATTTTGATGTTGTGAAACAAATGTGAATTTACACGATAATGTGATGATTTTCTTTTAGAATATGGGATACATTTAAAATCTCAAATGTGTGTATGGAAAAAAAAACATATCTCTGATTGACTGACTATTTGTAGTTGTTTTGCCTGAAAAGTTGACCTTACTTTACAACAAACCATATTTTCTCATTTAATCGTATGTACAGTATCATTGAAGATTTCATCACCTAAAACCATTTGGTGTGAAAGCATCGGCACAGTATTCAACCGTCAGGTTCTGCCATTTTGTTCTGTCATCCATTATGGCTTAAAGGTGTAATATATCATTCACTAGTCTTCATTTGTCGCAGAATCCAGAGGCAGTGCTGCTCCTGTTGGTTCTCAGTCAATGCTGACAGGTTACCAAAGTAACCGAGAAACACATATATCATGCACTGCTGTTGCTAAGCTGCCGAGGAAGTTCTCGCTCCGGTGCATTTGTTCACCAGGCCTGCAAAGGACACTGCAGTGACAACAGAGAATAACGATTATACACCATAATGGCCCATACAGTCATGCAGTTTATGTATATAGAGAGAAACATCTGTATAAAAATCTCTCCACCTTATTTTGCAACATGGAAGTACGCTACTTCCTGTGAATGTGCAAGACTGACCTGCTTGCTGGAGCCCAGGTGTGTGATGGTGCTGGTGTCCATGGTCGCGTATCGAGATGGATGGGAAAATAGGGCAGCTTCTTGTTTGGGAGAGTACACTGAAAAAGACGTTCGTATAAGACATCGCTATTCAGAATGACAATATTTTCTGCTGTCATAGGCAAAGAAGCGAGTGTATTTACTGTGTGACTGTGTGTAGGGCTGCTGGGAGATGTGAGCTGTGGTCAGCTGTGTCAGGCTGCTGCTCTGAGGGAAATGCATGGGCTGCAGGGTTGTGAGTCCAGACACGCTGTTGATGACAGGCACACTCTGAGACTGAGACGGAGATGTCAGACCTGGAAAAACATAAAAACACTGTTACCAAAGTGTTCGACAAGAATTAATTCATTAAAAGTATACTTATCATTATGGATAATAGGGGCTGTCAAAAATTTTTTTAATTTCGAATATTCATCTAATTTAAAATAAAAATCCACATTCGAATGCAAAAACGTTGCATTTGAATTTTAGGTGTGCGTCAGGCAGCCTTATCAGTGGCGCACGGAATGCGACGACGATGTAAGTGTCATTGCATTTTAATGTTTTTGTTAGTCTATCCAGTTGAAGCCACTAGATGCGGCGCTGCTGCGTTGTTCATTCAAAATATTGGGGGGGGCGGGAAAAGCAAAAAAAAAGAACATCAATGCGGAGATTATGTTATTTACGTCAAAACCGAAACCAAACCGTTCACACAGAACGCATATTTATCACATTTTCTAGAGGGACATCTATCAGCATTGCACTCGTGTCTCACACAAGAGACACGAGTGCAACTGATGTTCACATCTGATGTTCACATCTCCCAGCAGCCCTACACACAGTCACACAGTAAATACACTCGCTTCATGTTTAGAAAGCCATGTAAAATTAAAAAACATATATCGAGACTTTATGGCGGTTTTTCCCCATCCTACTAATCTCATGTTTTTAAATGAAAAATGTAATCTGTGTGATTGGCTTTCGGCCTTTTGTATTAAACTATGCATACGTACATGATGCTGTTTTGTTTCTAATTTTGTTAATTATATATGGTTTATAAACATTATTGTAAACATTATGCACTTTTTTCAAAGATAGTCGTGTTATTTTATTATGCTTTGAAGAAACGTGCATAATATTTTGTTCAATGCGCCCTCTTGTGGCCTCAGGAGAGAAGCCAAAAGCTTTTTTCCCCCTAAATGAAATTATGCCTTTTAAATTCGAATATAGATAATATTTAAGTACAAAATTCGAATTTAGTTTTTCAGCCATTTTGACAGCTCTATTACACATATATCAGAATTATTATAGTTAAATGATAAACTGACTTTTTCCTTGAAGAAAAACATTTCTAAAACATAAGTGGACATTTTGAACATTTAGAAATAATGCTATATAATGTAAACGTACTGTAATTAGATATAGGTAACATACAAATACAGTACTTTTAATGATTACATGATTACATATTCTTTTTTACTAAGTGTTTTATTTTGATTGTTGTTATTTTAAAATGATTGGTTTTCATTTTACATTTTTTAATTTTTTAATTATTAGCTTTGCCTTAAATTCTCAAATTCCCTGCAGTTCCTTCCCGGATCCTATTTTGGGAAACCTTGACTTAATGTAATGTTTAATGGACTTTATGTTGTTAATAACAATGAATGCAATATATTTTTATATCAACTGGTACAAGATTATCCTATTTAAATCAATGTGATAAACGAGTTAGGCCAAAAGAAATCAAAAAGTAGTACTAAATGTGTAATGATAGATGATAGATGATAGATAGATAGATAGATAGATAGATAGATAGATAGATAGATAGATAGATAGATAAAAACAGGGACCACATTATACACTTTTCAGCATTTTAAGTCCATCTATAACATTCTTTTTGGGCCAAAACAGTCAGATTATAATTTTACGTGTTAGTTTGAATCCTTAAACAGGATGATTTTGCTATTGTACATTTAAGACTTGAAAATGAACCTGTAAATGGACTCTGTTATGACTGTCAGATGTCTGTTTACTGGCTTAGGCAAGTGTGCAAACATGGACTCAAATGCATGACCAACGCATAAAACACGTTCTTGCGTTATTGTGGTGGTCACACACCTCAGTACTCAAGGGGCCGATAGAACGACCTTCAAACCTCTGTGTCCTTAAACCAGTGTTATCATTCAGGTAGCTGGCAATAAACATGTTTATAAGATCTAACTAGATCACCAAGATGCTTATCAAACTATTACTTCGGCTATCAAAACATTGTTTATTTGAGAATCCAAACCGGCAAAGCAATAGTGGCTCTACCAACCCACCGTGGGGGCGGGGCTGAGTGTTTGACTAATGGAAGGAGGAGGAGTGTTTGGGGAAATCTGAATAGTTTTTTGCAACTCTATTTGATAACTGATTAGAAAAAATGAATGAGGACATTTTGACAGTGTAGATTAGTGGTTCTCAAACTTTTCAGACCAAATACCACATCAGAAAAAAATCACAACGCATCTATCACATCAGAAAATATGGAATAATATTAATAGAAAGCACTATGTACTGTATTAATATAAATTTTCTGTATTTATTTTTTACCGTATTTATTTGTGTTTTACCTGTATTTTGAAGTTCGCTCTTTATTGCGTTGTGTTTTAGGGTTAATGGAAATGTCTGTTACTGTCCTGACAGAAAATTACCAGTAGATTTTCCTTTTTTTTTACAGCACATGTCAAAATGAGGGCTATAAAAGCATATTCACATGGGGATGCGTAAAGGATATATTAAAAGTGCAAACAACTTTATAAATAGAACTCTAAAAATGCTACAGTAAAACCTGTTTAACTGTAAGTTACCTTACGGTATATATTACTATGTAAAAATTAAACCATGTAAATGGTTTGACATTGTATATGTAATTTTGCAGTAAAATACTGTATATTATTTATGGGGTGCAAGTAAAAACTATGAATGACTGTATTTACAGTAAAAAAAAAAACAGTAAAAGGACATTCCAAGAGACGTTTTAGGTAGTTCAAGTAACTTGGTACGCTAATATTACATCACCACCTAATAATAATATATTCATATTTCTTGTACCATTATTTTTTACAGTGAAATTCTGGCAACCACAGCTGCCGTTTCTTTACTGTAAATTTAACACATACCACAGTTTAAGAACAACAATGATGTAAGACATGAAAGAAGGAGGAAATAAAATGGTGATCCACTCACTTTGAGCAGCCAGGCTCATAATGAGGCTCTGTGCTTGCTGATGATGATGAGACGACTGAGAAAGACTATGAATGTTGGTCAAAGTGCTCACAGGAGGCAAAACTCCACCAGAGACTGAGATCTGGACACACACGCACATGCATACACACAATGTAAATACATATAAGGTACACAAACACTTTGCAAGTTAGAGCACGGTTACTTTCCTCTGATGCAAGACGCTGTTTTGGACTGTGAGTGCGCACTAACATAACATAACGAATGTTTATTGGGGGGCCAATTCACACCAGCCATAAAAGTGAATAAACGCACTGCCTGCACATACTAGATCAATGCTCTCTTTGACCTAGTTGAGTCAGTTTTCAAATAAAGGTGACTTTATCAATCATGTCTGTAAAATGTACATTGATCTCTGCGACTACATGCTATTTCAGCTGGGGGAAAAAAGGCTGGTAGACCCGTACTTGTCAAAGCATGCATATTGTGACTGCACTATAATGTGGACACTAAAACAGATTTTGCTTTACCATTTTGGCATCCGTCGATAGCAAGCCGTGGCAGGGGTCCAGACTACCCGGAGACACCTGTTGCAATACTGATTGGCTGCTACCATGGTGACTGATGGTCGTTGAGGAAGTGACCTCACTGGTTCCTTGTTGACTGTACCTGAGTTCTGCATTGAAAAACATAAGAAACATCATTTTTAACTGTATTGCTGTGCACAGTTAATGCTTTGACAACAACGAAAAGGTTCACTGAAAATGGCGAGAAAATGATCGCCATTAGTCGCACATACTGACCTGATTCTGTCTATCTTTATTTGACCTCTTTGTGTTGCTGTAAATGCAGCTAAAATGATAAGAGTCTGCAGTCCAAACACTGAAGGGCCTTTATCAAACCGTTCATTCCTTAAATGCATTCTCTTAAACATACCTCAAAACTGATTATGCTAAATGTTGTGCCTTTTCTTGCTCTGGGCAAACAAATACAATCAAAGAGCTTTTGAACAGTTGGAGGTCAGTGACTGTAGCAGAACACACAGGTTGAGCAAACACACTGTTCTCTGACTCACTCTCTTGACGTAATATTAATCCATTCGCAAACATTCTGCGGAATTCGGTCCATTTCACAGGGTGACAGTTTACAGCTTTTCAACAGAACGGTGTCCTTTTGGTAGTTGTCAAAAGTTAAGCTGAAGCATTTTGATTTTATTAGATGATCATTTTAAGCTACTGCGTGATCCTTCTGGGTTTAAAATACTTTTTTCCAAACAGCTATCGATCTTCTGAGGGTGAGAGTGTGTGCTGAACACCCTCCCAGACACAAAGCTCGAACCTTGACTTGACCCTGGTTTGACCCTAAAGATTGCAGTAAGCGATTTTATGTGCCTCTATCGCACATGCGTCTGTGTGTTTTGTTCACACACTAATGGGACGGAGGAATTCCAATAAAACACACACACACTTACTGCAACTGTGAGCCTTTTTACACCTGATATTAACACTCATAATGGCAAAATATGTCTGTAATTATTGGTAACAAACTATTAAAAACATTTTTTAGTTGAAATAAAGCTGAAATGAAGGATAATAAAATGCTTTAAGTAAACAAAAATTATAAATGATGTTTTTGTCAGTTAACTGAAATAAGCTTAAGCACTAAATTTACTAACTGGAAATAAATAAAAACTAAAACCTAACCAAAAAAAAAAAAAAAAAAAAAAAAAAAAATGAAAAGAGCACTATAAATTAAATTAAATTAAAACAAAACTGAAAATACAAAAATAAAAGATGACGTGAAATATATTTAAAAAAATGTGATAGTGAACAAATAACACTTGGTAGAAATCAGACTCATCCAAATTTCAGATATATAAAGGGGTCATATGATGCGATTTAAAAAAATTTCCTTTCTCTTTGGAGTGTTACAAGCTCTTGGTGCATAAAGAAGATCTGTAAAGTTGCAAAGACTAAAGTCTCAAATCCAAAGAGATATTCTTTATAAAAGTTAAAGAGTCAGCCACACCTACCTTATACGTCTCATTCTAACACGCCCCCACTTATCTAGGTCACTATGTGGGAAGATTTTGCATAACGCCGCCAAAATGTTCAAGCAAAGAAAGAAGGCGTAACTTTTATTCTCGCTGTAGTATTGTTGTTGCCGCCGCCATGTCGTGAAGACGCTGTGTGCTTCGTTGTGAAAGCAAAACTACTTTGTTTGGCCTTCCAAAAGAGGACGATATCCGCTTCGTCATGCCTGGAGCTGTTCAGTGCTGGTCGCTGAGGAAAACATCAACTTCGCACAGTGGCATCAAGTTTCCAACCGTGGACGAAGCGGAGTCCAGCCTGGGGACGTCACATGTGGTTGCCACAAGCCCTCGGCCGCTCCTTCGTCGAATCCGCCGGGCGCCGCTCACTCTCGGCCTGCGGGGTGTGTGACGCTGTGTGCTTCGTTGTGAAAGCGAAACTACTTTGTTTGGTCTTCCAAAAGAGGACACGACTAGAAATTAGTGGTTAAGTTGTATTTACAACACTGTTCCAGAACAGTTCAACCCAAATATTCAGATGTGTGCAGCAAATTTTATGGAGGACTGTTTCCTGAACATGTGAGAGTAGACTACAATGCCGGCTGTTATGACTCACGGACTGTAAGTACGTTTTTTTATATTGAAAGAATTTGCCACTGACGATTCAAATACGAGTTTTGAGCAGTGTAGAGTAGCACTTGTTGTTTGTCATTTCTCCAATCACAAAGGCTTGAGGTATTCGGCCAATCACAACGCACTGGATATTTGGCCAATCAGCGTACACCTCACTTTCAGACCGATGAGCTTTGTAAAAAATCGACACGTTTCAGAAAGGCGGGCATAGAGGAGAAACCATAAGGCTACAGTATGTGGAAAATAATGGTTTTTTTTAACCTTAAACCGCATACACAACACTCATAAACAACATTTCATTACACCAAATACACAAAATAATGTTTTTTTAGCAGCATCATATGACCCCTTTAATATCAAGTGTAAACAGAGCCTGTGAGTATTTGCACAGCAGCAAAATCTTACTTGAATCTGAGCTACTGTGATGGTGCTGGGTATGTGATGATGGATGGGACAACAGGGGGTTCATGCTGTGGGTTGGATATGTATCCATAGACAACTTCTGCCTAAAGGCTTCCTCCTTACGCCGATTAGCAAACCAGTTGTACACACGAACCTCCGTGACCAGGTTAGACCCAAGCCCATGTGCTTTAGAGGGCGACACACCCCTCTGAACACATTCTGCCCTGAAAACAACCCAAAAAACTAAAGAATTGGTATTTGTACAATGCATTTTTTTAAACACATTTAAGATATCTAAATACAAAATAAAATAAGAAAGAAAATGTAATTATGAGCAGCACTTTGTATTAAAGTGTAGATTTAAAGTGTATATATATATATATAGATATATATACAGTATATATATGCATGTAATATAATCAAAAGCAAAACATAACAAAAGAATAATACAAGAAATTAAGAAAACTAATTTAATTTAAATGATTAAATTATACACACACACACATAGGATATAATATTAATAGATATAAAATATTTGGTTACACTTTATTTTGTGTCCTTGTTACAGTGTACTTATACATTTAAGTACTGAGTAATATTAATTAACTACATGTACTTACTATAGGGTTAGGATTAGGGTTTGGTTTAGGGTTACTTGCATGTAATTATGCATAATTTATTGTTATTATAATAGTAAGTACATGTAACGTGTAACAAGGACACCTTAAAATAAAGTGTTACCAACTATTTTTAATACAACTAAATCAATATCTAGAGAGAGAGAGAGAGAGAATTACCTGTTGCATTCCTCTACCAGCGCTTCCCTTTCTTCTTTGCTGGGGTTCTTCTGTCGTTCATAAGCCTGGTAGAGTATCTCCTGAGATGCTGGACCCCATTTGAAGCGGTTTCGTCTCATCCTCTTAGAGCCTGGCTCCCCCTCATCTCCGATTGGTCCTCCAGAACCTCCCGCAGCCCCCAAACCGTGTCCGGTATGATTGAATTCTGGGAAAAAAAACAGGACCTGATCCTGACTGCCTGAGTCACTGGGGTCAGAGCCCTGAACACGGTCGAACTCTGCGGAAATAAGAGGGGGACACGATTGGGGCAGAGTAAGGCACAATCATGATAGATAGTGCTTGGATGGGGAGGCCCATAATCAAGGTGCAGTTTTGAGAATGGTAAAAATGGATCCAATAATGAGCTCACATGATACATACTGACCTGGAAAAAAGGGTCCTTCATAAAATGTAGGCTATTCAGAGTAAGTAAATAACAACACATGTTCTTAATCACAGTCTATACATTTATTAACAAGTGTATTTTACTTTTTCTGAGTGACTTTTAATCTATCCAACCAAAGTCTGAGAAACAAGGGGATATAAAATGGACAAAATAAAAAGCATTCACAAACAAGGCTTTTGATATTGATTTTATATAGATTTAAATAAATAATTTCTAATAGAATTTACAATAGTGTATACTGAATGTAATATAAAAATCTTAAATACAGTTACTACATAAGTAATATATATATATCTTATAATCTATAATACCCACATGTAGGCTATGACCAAACATTAAAACCAGATGCAAACAAATAATTAAAAAACGAAATAAATAGAGCTTTAAAATAAATCAATAAATGCCACTTGGCATGACATTTTGTTAGACTACATAATGAAAAGAGATTCATTTATTTTAAGCATGGCTAAAAATTGCCCAAATCATTTTTTCAGTTAATGCATTGACTAACATGAACTAACAATGAGCAATATATTTGTTACAGTATTTATTAATGTTACAGTTAATAATATTTAATCAAATTACAGCTGTTTATTGTCATTTCTCAGGTCTGTTAAATAATATTAACAGATACAGCTTTTTATGTCATTTTAATTTATGGATGGTAAATGCTTTCCAAGTATTTTTCATTGTTCTTTCATGTTAACTAATGCGGTTAACTCATGTTAACAAATGGAACCTTATTGTGAAGTGTTAGGAAAAAACAGCCTGCATACTTTCTTATGTTACAGATGGTAAAGAGGCTACTTACGTCTGTCGATTTCGCGCTGCTTCTGGATATACCAGGTGTAAAGCGCGGCTCGTTTGGTCGTCTTCATCGGCGTGCCTTTGTTGAGGTGCTGCGACAGGTGAGACTGATTGAGCCCCGTCACGTCCACCACCTCGCGCTGAGGAATATTGTGCTGCTGCATGTAGCCTTTGACAGTGCGCGCCACGCGCCACGGGTCCCCACTGCCAAACACAGCAGCCAACGCTATTATGAGCTTTCACAAGTAACTTTAAGCTTTATTTTTACATTTAAATAATGCTTTATTTTTATGTGTATATGTCATTTGTTCGTGTAAAATGATGCCTTTGTGTTTTGAAAAGTCTGGAATAATAAATAATGTACAAACGTTTAAAATATAATTAATAATCGTCATGCAATAACATAGAATAATAATGACCAACATCTAAAATATTTCAAAAGTAACTCTAACTCTAATTTATGCTGTCTAATTTAGTAGCTATTAGTCTTGGAAGTTTAAAAATGTCGTTTCTAAATCTAAAAGAGACTTTTCCGCCTCGAAACTAAGTCGAACTCGACAGTCATTTGGAATTAATAGGCTAAAAATGTTTATAGAAGAACTGGTTATAGGCATGCAATAAACGAATGTAGAAATAACAATGTTATAATATTATGCACAGCATGATATACATCATTTCAAATGTATAAAGCAATATTAGCATATATCATTCGTTCTGGGCTATAGCTTACGATGACAAGTTGACTCAAAACTCTTAATTAGGCTATATTTGTGAAACACATTTTGTCCAGCACTCAGCATACGAGTAAAACGCTTGTGGTTGGTTTAATACGTTTAAACAAAAAAGAAAAATGTCTGACGGACCAGCCAATGTTTGTTTGGGGAAATAAACCCCTCACATTAGAGAGTGCTCGAGGATGTTGATTTAAGACTATAACTTTGGACAATGAATAACTAGATATCTTTCCCCTCTATTCATACGACATTGTGTATCTTTCTGTTGATGATTTATAGAAATAAATTAATAACAACTACACGTGGTTTCGTTTTGACTTTACATCAATATAGGCCTGTACACTTTTAAACAGGAACATTTCGATCTTTGCCCAAATTTACAAAAAAAAGTTGGGATACATACATTATGTAGGCATTAAAACGATATAAAAAAAATACCGAAGTAAGGGGAAAAAATGAAATAATAATAATCAATAATACACTACATCACAGGAATTTTGGTATTGGTTTTGTCAAATCATTATATGTATTTACATGCAAAAATAAAACGTTCCTAGTAAAAAACATAAGGTAAAATAGAATAGTTGAAGTGGTCAGACTTTACGCTACTGTTTGTTACAGTGGAACTACATAGGTTTCTACTGAAAAATAATAACTAACGTTACAGGCACACGGTTTTTACTCCGGAGATAAAGACATACATAGCAGGTACACTTCTAACGTGCTCCCCTGAGTTACCTGCATGTAATATTTGAATAACACGCCATTTAGTTAATTAATCGAGTATCTGTAGGCTATCTTAACTCACGACAGCATGCGCTCGACCTCCGCGCGCTGCTCCGCCGCCTCCTCCGTGTTGAGAGACTGCAGCTCGCGCAGGATCGGCGGCGTGTCGAAGTCATCCCCGTCATCCGAGCCTTCATCCCCGGACAGTTTGCCCCCTTTACCCTGCGCGCTGGTCAGAGTCAGGAACACCGGCTTGGAATCACTGGAGTCGCTGCCGCCGTTGACACTCGCCGGGGACAAGGGTTTTTCCATTTTTATTCCGAATTCTGCAGGACACGGACACAAATCCTCCAGCGCCTGGACCAGCACATCCTTAGTGACCCCCGAGTCCAACAGCGCGCTCAGGAGCTCCTGCTGAAGCGATGTCAACTTGGACACCATGTCAGTAAACATCAATCCGGTCTCGCTGAAAGTCCTCGCGCCCTCGGCGAATACACGTGTGAATGAACTGAAATGAATAATGTTTTTTAAGGACTAGAAAACCGGAGACTAAAGTGTCTTTACGCAAAGTTTTGCAGTTGTCCAGAGCACGAGCGCACCTGCTGAAGGAAGTAGTTCCACGTTCCTGCTGGGCGGAGCTGACTCCATGCTCATTGGTTGGTGCGCCTTATGCAAATGATGTTTACTCGTTTATGAATATGCTAATATGAATGAGGAATTCGTAGCTGCTGTTTATTAAGTATACGGGTTTGAAATGTTCAGTGTTGATGTGTTTGGTACCTCTGGGGTAACTTATTAGGCTACTTTTTTACAGGGTGAAACAACTACATAAATCTTTCAAATAAGGTATAAGCAAGCAAGTAAGTAGGCCTAAGTAAATAAATAAATTAATTAATTAATAATTAATACTAACATTGTAATAACTAATATATAAACATATTATCGTTAATATTATATTATTAAGGACATTCAAACAAAAAAAAAAGTTTTGTTGTTTTGTGGTTTAAATATATATACTTTATAAGTCCAATACGGAAAAAAAATATTACTATCACGTAGAACAGCACAGATTTTCAGTATTCTAAACCCCTCGGTCTTTGTAACTTGTCTTTTCTCTTCTGTCTTGAAAGAGATATCTGACTTTTAGGCAAGCACACGGATAAGCACAACTCAGCAGTAAATGTGTGGAAAAATTAGAAGCTTTTTAGTGCTGTCAAACAATAATCGCGATTAATCGCTCCCAAATAAAGATTTTGTTTACATCCATATATGGTGTACTGTGTATATTTTTGTAGTATAAATACACACTCATACATATTTGAAAAATATTTACATTACAATTTAGATCATTTATATTATATATAAAATATTTAATAACACAAATATAACATTTTCTTTCACTACTTAAAGCATGTGTGTGTATTTATATTTACATAATAAATATACACAGTACACACACATAAATTATGTCAATAACTATTTTTATTTAGGATGTGATTAATTGTGATTAACCGTTTGACAGCACTTTTTTTAGACTGAATTAAAATTGCTATATAAAAAGATCATCATGAACCATCTGATAGGCAAGTAATTCATAAGCCCAAATCTGCTGCTGGAACAGAATTTTAATGCACTCTGCATTTCAACCTTTCTCACACATTTTGGGGACTGGTCAGTTCTCAATGATTAACAGCAGTTAATACCAAACTTACAGAAATTACATATTTTTTTCCAGGATGTGAAACTACTTCTCTTGTGAAAGCTGCAGTGGCGTGTGACTGTATCGGATGAATAATTTGTTTGTTTTTCTCTTCGGACCAGGAGGTTTTTATGTTGTTCCTTGACATGATCAAAAGTCTCTTCCTTTTCCTCCACTGGTGTTTTTTGTAAATATGGCTAATTTGCCTGCAGTTTGAACCCAAAGGTATTATTAATGTCACCAATCAGAGTTGACCAGTAGGCATCCATTCAGATATTTGATTGAGGGATTACAGATATATTATACATCATAAGAATAGCTGGAATATGCTCAAATAATGCATTTAGTAAAACTTTTATAAGCTGGGGAATCAGTGACCAGATAGATGAGTTCCGGTCAGTAAGCTGGACCTTGACTTGGACTCAAAAGGACACATAAACACAAGTACACACTCACACAAACACACAGCCTGAGAGAGAAAAATGATTTCTGTATAAAAATGACATTTGTTGAGTGATAGCTGGTGTTCTGAGTGATAGTTGAGGCATTTATTATCTGCGTTTGCAGTGACAGAACTGTGTCCACAGGTGCTACACCATATAAAGACTCCGTTGATCACTCTGTTAGACATTAACCTCAGTAATCTAACCTGCATGAGCTTCCTTTTCATGATGATGAGCAATGATTATGATTGTTTTGTGTTATAAAACAGCCTAGTGTGTGAATACACACCACACATTTTCCTATTTAAATTGACTGTAATATTTTAGGATAAATTACGACCAAATTCAAGGATTATATATAAAAAATATTTCGTTTGTTAGCTTTTCAGACTATAATTGTCTTTTCTTTTCACTAATTATTGTCATTCTTCTCGATCTGTATCTATCCGTCCATCCATCCATCTATCTGTCTATCTAGACAATTTTGCTTTATTTTTACATTCATTTTGCTCACTTTCCAGCAGATTATTATAGTAAAACACCACCTGCTACATTTTCTTAAAAGAGACCCAAAATTTAAATTCTATCATTTAAATTCCATAATTTACTTTAATTTTGCAAAAAATAAAAGTATCATCAAAAGCTGTCTGAGCTGTCTACATGCTGCTTAAAAAAAATTCTACATTTGTTGTTTCTAGGTAAAGTTCCCAGAGAATGTTAAAGTATTTCCCACTTTCTTTCGAGTAACAACCAGTTCTAACACTAATCCTTGTGGCAATTTACATGATTGTAATAAAGGCCGATACTTTCAGTTTACTTTTTCAGTCTACAAACTTTTGACCCGCACTCAAAGCAAAAAATCACTTGACATTTCATGTAAACTGCACAGACAGAACACTGAATAGCATTATAACACATATCATCAAACAGCTATGATGCTGGACTGTGCTTTTACAACACAGTAAAGAATTCATGAGTTTTTATGGAGACTTTGATGGCTCCTCAAGAGGGGTCAAAATCTGACAAACGCAAATATAAGAAGGAGAATAAATGCAGGCAAAGCATGTGATGTTGGCACAGTACCAGACACTTTAAAGGGGTCATATGACGCTGCTAAAAAGAACATTATTTTGTGTATTTGGTGTAATGAAATGTGTTTATGCGGTTTAAGGTTAAAAAAACACATTATTTTCCACATACTGAACATTATTGTTTCTCCTCTATGCCCCGCCTTTCTGAAACGCGTCAAATTTTACAAAGCTCATCGGTCTGAAAAAGCGAGATGTCCAGTGCGTTGTGATTGGCCGAATGCCTCAAGCGTGTGACGGAAATGTTACGCCCCTTACCATACTGTGATGCCTGCGGCAACCACATGTGACGACCGAGCTGGACTCTGCTTCGTCCACGGTGAAAACCAATCCGGCGATCCACAGCACAAAGTTGAAGTATTCCCTCAGCGACCAGCACGGATCAGCTCCAGGCATGATGAAGCAGATATCGTCCTCTTTTGGAAGACCAAACAAAGTAGTTTCGCTTCACAACGAATCACACAGTGCATTCACGACATGGTGGTGGCGGCAACAACAAACTACAGCGAGAATAAAAGTTATGCCTTTTCTTTGCGTGAACATTTGGGCGACATTATGCTATTATTTCCACATAGTGAGGTAGATATGGGGGGCGTGTTAGAATGAGCCGTTTAAGGTAGTATGGTTGACTCTTAACTTTTATAAAGAACATCTTTGGACTTTATTCTTTGCAACTTTACAGATCTTTTTTTTTTATGCACCAAGAGCTTGTAACAGTTCAAAGAGAAAGGAAAAATTAAAAATCGCATCATATGACCCCTTAAATGGCAGGATATCGGGAACACTACAGACGAATCTGAAATAAATCCATTTTGATTTCAGCAGGGATTCAACATCACACAATATCCTTCTGCCTTTTCTCTCTTTCACTTTTACTCGGGTTAATCAGGTATTGCTTAACTATTGCACTGCAAATCTGACAACCAACACAAACACCTGAACATCTATTATCTTCCTACGCAGCATGTATATATAGAGATAAATGCAGTTTGAAGTAAAAGTGGAGTATTTCTGTTTATTTTAGCGTAAGATTTTAAATTGTAACATATTTAAGATGAGCATTTGACTTATTTCTTTTATTAATCATAAACATATGTTTAGGGTGGCCATATGTGCCATTTATACGGGACACACACGTCCTGGCCGGTTGCCAACTAATTTTCAGGGGAAGTTGTTAAAGGAAGGTCGATTTGTTGCTAAATTATGTTGTGATGTCATTGTGCGATGATGTCATCACGTAATCAAGATGCAAAATTGTGTCACTGCATCAAATATCAGAAAAAAAATGTTAATGTTAATTTAGATGCGTTTATAAAATAATGCATAATATAATCAAATATAAATAAGTGGAGTTTTAAGACATATTGAATAATGGAACTTACCCATTTTTGTTTACACAAGTTTTTTTTTTTACAAACTGTTACACATTTTATGTATTTTCTTATTAACTAGTAAAACTGCACATTCTGAACAATTAGTTTTAAGCAGTGTGTTAGTAGTTTGTTAGTATGCTACACTACTAAAAATAGTCTACTATATGAAGGAATTTTCCGTATTGATTTTTCACAGGTTTTTTACCTGCATTTTAAATAACGCATTGCATTTTGTGTTTTCGGGTTACAACGGATAACGGATAATGTCCTGGAAAATGACTAGCTTTTCCATTTTTCTAGATATACTAGCTGATCAACAATCACATGTACAAGCTACTAACAAGGTGTATCACATCACGTGAATTAAGTTAACTGCTGTTTGCAATTGTTCAATAATAATTAGGTATGTTCGACTTGAAGCGGCACGGCACAGAACCGATCGGTGTATGACATCAAAGCACAGCGAGAGCGATTAGAAAGCATGCAGATCCGTCTGCTCTCTATTCGATTAGCTCTCACGGTACTTTGATTTCATACACCGATCGGTCTGCGCAGCACCGCTTCAAGTCGAACACACCTAATATGTATGCATAATTGCAACAGCCGTAACTTAATTCCATGATGTGTGTACTGCTAGGCATATTTGGTTTCCTCTTTTTGTGTAATTTAGATGGAAAATGTGTGCCTTTTTATCGTTTGAGTCATTTATCAAAAGTTGATAAAAGTTGCCAAATAAATAAAAAAAAATAGCAAAATTTGTTGCTAGGTGCTTTTGGAAGAAAAAGTCGCTAGGGTAATCTGAAAAGTTGCTAAATTTAGCAACAAAATTGCTAAATTGGCAACACTGGATGGGACTTTTCTATGCGAAACATCCTAAGTAGTTTGACCAATAACATGCAGGTATTGTACATAATCGACCAATCGTGGCGCGTCGCGCGTAAGAAGGTGAGAACGATCAAAGCGATGCAAACATGCGCACGTGTTCGTTCTTTCGATCAATGTATGACACCAAAGTACTGCGAGAGAGATTTAAAAGCATAAGGAGCCGTCTGCTCTGCTCTCTGTAGCTCTCCAGAAATAATGTCATACAACGATCGATCTGCACAGTGCAAACAGCCAAACCCTGGATATTTTAGGCAATATAGAAATCCTGGCACGTGGTGCAAAATGACCGGGATGGTCACCCATACATAGATTAGTGTTTTAAAGAGCCTCATCCAATCCTAAGAGATTTTAAGGTGTTTTACAGGTCCTAATTGTCCCTCATCTCTTGGGACCCCCAGTGGGAAGAGGGGGATGAGGGTGAGCGCTCAGGAACAGCCGTGTCTGAATCAGCATTCCTCCTGTTCGAGACGAGTGGACTCTGCCCTGCTGAACCTCACGCTCGCTTGATCTGCTCTTCACAGGAATCACACGTCTCACCCTCTTCTTCATCCTGATTGCACTCCTCCTGCTGCTTTTCTCTCTCATGCCTCAGTGACCCCAAGGCCCCAAAGGGCCAAAGTCAATCAAGGTATCACGTCAAACTAAAACTCACGGCTAATTAAAGCTTTTTAGCTGCTGTCTTTGCTTTTGCCGTTCAGATATTTAGAGTTACTTTCCCACAGATTATCAGTTATTCAATAATAACAACAGCATATTAGGATATGTTAATGAACATTTTAAAAAAGGTTTGAAAAGTCTTGGCATTTAAGTGTTGATAAGTTGCACTCAAGCTAAATTATATAAACTGGGTAGTAACTTATTACATGCACTGTAAATAGGTTGCTGTAAATCTTACAGTAACTAATGTAATAGTACAGTCAAAATACTGTTTCAAAATTACAAAAATGTGTACAGTGTGCATCTGTAAAAATGAAGTACTTGTAATTAGATTATATTGCATTTTAAAATGCTCATAATCCGATTACAGTCACTTTTTTAGTGTTATTCACATAGTAAGTTATTTATAATTTTCGTTCTGATTTCTCTTTTAATATTTACTTTAATGTTTGAACCAGATGCTCATTTTAAAACTAGCAAGCTGTTTTTTTATTTCTAATTATTTGTTTTTGTATTCTTCTTCTCATTATACTATTTTTTTAAATTATATGTAAGAGTTATAAACAACTGTTTTGTCTGTTAAAAAGTTTCAATAAAAACAAAGTTCAAAATTTTTCTTTCTAAAAAAACAAAACACCTACTTACATAAGTTCGCAAAATCTTAAAGTTTTGCAGAATCATGCACACAAACCAGCCACCAGTCAGGCGGCTACAATTACACGGAAAACGGAGAGAGGCCACACAGCATCTTGACCACTGGATTTAAAGAAAGCATTTTACTGTTAATGAGACATATTGCAACATTACTGTACAGTATAAAGGCAGCACTCGATTAGAATATGTATGAGAAAACGAAATTTTTATGCCATTACTAAACACTGGTAATGTATAGCTGTGAAATATTGTCTTCATCATATCCAGTGACCTTCACTAATGATTGATTCTGGATGTCTAGGGGGAGAAAAAAATCCAAACCTGGAAGCCTGTGTGTAATGTCATTTCCATGTTTCCATGTTTATTAATGTTTGTTCACGTCATGTAGGAATTCCCAAACTTTTTTTGTCACCTGAACCACTTAAAAAATATTTAGGTGAAGTCCTCCTGAGATTTTAGGCTAACATTTCAATCATTTCTACACATTCAGATGTTCACAGCTCTCTGATGTCAGTTTACACACCAGTTTAGTCACACCGATGTCCAGGTAAAGAAATGCAATAATTAATCTTCTTAAGAGTTCAAATGTTTTGTTTAGATTGTTTTAATTTAAAATTATTTATTTTAATGACATTTTTATGATTGATTTATTAGCGTTTTATCATGTCACGAACCTTGGTTTGGGAAACCCTAAATGTAAGTTAATGTTGAACGTACTTAATAGTTTGAAAAAAATATATATGTGTGTATGTGTGTGTGTGTGGGTGTAGTGTGTGTGTGGGGTGTATGTGTGTGTGTGTGTGTGTGTGTGTGTAGGCAGGAATGTGCCTATCTCATACAGACATAATATATATCTATATATATATGAATTAGATATATATATATATATATGTATGGGGCAAAGACGAAAAAGGGTTAAACAAAACAATACTGCTTTAAAATATTGTTGTTTTTCCCAAAAAAAAATTCTGTTTAATTTAATTTAATTGCAATTTTGTTTTTATTTTTCCGAGCAAAAAAATAAATATCATACATTTCCCCCTGATTTACAGAAGACACCCACTAAAATGACATTCAGTGTAACAATCTCGTCAGGCATATTTACAACAAAAATCAATTTATGACATTAAAAAAACTAATTGACTTTCAACCAAATAATAATTTAGTTGGTATTTACATTTACATAGGTTTGGCCCATTTGTCAGTAAGAATTTTTACTAATTTAAAACACAACAAATTGAATAGCTCAGTTCTTATGAGTTAATTATGTACAGGTTAGCAATAAGCTGTGTTGAATTTTACAAATATAAGGCTACAATGAAGGAACAATGACCCATTTCAAACAAATTTTGGACATGGATTCATATTTGAAACTTAAATGTAGACAACGGGACTGCATTTAATTGTTTCTGAGGACATAAAAATCACTTTTGTAAATTACTTTTGATGCGACAATCATATTAAGTCTTGACCCATATTTACAAAGTATATATATATCATAGATATATATAATTTCAGTGAGATATTTGTTGGGTCGCAAATAAGTACATTCCACTAACATTTGACAACCAGAAAGTGTCCAGATACTCTGTGTCTATAAAGAGATGTAATGGTAACCTTATGATTAACCTAATGGCTGCTAATACAAGTTAATGATTCAATCCCAAGAACGAATGACCAAGAAATGGAAGTTACAGTAAGACCAGTTCTTCTCAATTACTGTATATGGGTATCATGTATATAAGTTGCCTCAGGGGACAGTAATTACTTACTGTAAGCTGGCTTTGGAAGAAAATGGTGAGTAATCATGATTCACATTTTCACAGAGGGTTTAACCAAGAGATTCGTGCTGCTCGCAAATGCAGAAACCCAATCACAGCCTTAGTCCTCACACACTGAGAAACCCCAACAAACTTGTCATCTTATTAATACATTTCAGAGTATGAGATGTCAATATAGTTCTAATTACATTTAAGAAAACTGTATTACTTAAACAAAAATTTTTGAAAATTTGCTACAATGGGGTAAGTGAGAAAAAATGTCTGAAATGTTTTATACCCAAACCGCATGTAAAATTACAGCATGTTCCTAAATTAATGTCTGTATTAGTCTAATATACTGTCATAATAGTCTGTATATAATATTGTAATATACTGTCAGAGTCTTCGTATAATAAAAATGCAAACGAAAATTAAAACTACCCACAATAAATATTTTTTTAGTAACTTTAGATTCTGTACACACATGCATACCAAGTGTGAATAATTCAGAATGATCTCCTTAAATGACACTTGAGTCTACAAGTAAGAATGCTTTTTTTATTTATCTTTTTGCTTTAAATCACTCAAAGTGAAATAGTTTCAAGGAATATTTCCACCCAAACAACATAAATTTGCTGTAATTTTACCCTCAGGCCATCCAAGATGCAAACGAGTTTGTTTCTTCATTTTTACAGATTTGAAGAAATTTTGCATCACATTTCAGCGTGAGAGGACAACAGGGGACGGACCTTTTTCCCTGTAGGAAGTGTTATTATGAATTATGGACCCATATTTTAGTCAAAAGCGACAATTTAAAGTTAAAAATGACTTAACGATGGAAACCTTTCACTTCACAAGATGTTAATTGATGGACTAGAGCAGGGTTGGCGAACTCCTGTCCTGGAGAGCCGCAGCCCTGCAGAGTTTTTCAACCCTAATCAAACACACCTGAAAAAGCTAACCAAGGTCTGAAGGGTTACTAGAAAGCTACAGGCAGGTGAGTTTTAATTAGGGTTGGAGCTGTACTCTGCAGGGCTGCGGCTCTCCAGGACTGGAGTTCGCCACCGCTGGACTAGAGTCATGATTATTCTGAGGCTTTTATAAGCAGTTTGAACACTCATTCTGACGGCACCCATTCACTGCAGAGGATTCATTGGTATCTCTCAAAGCAAGTAAATTTCTCCAAATGTGTTTTCTATGAAGAAATAAACTCCTCTACATCTTGGACAGCCTGAAGCACAGTGAATTTTCATTTTTGGGTGAACAAACCCTTTAAATTGGACACTCGAGACTTTACGGCGAAATTTCTTTGATATACTTTAATACATACATTTTTAATAAAATCTAAAAGATAGGTTCAACCCCAGACAGTCGTGGCACATCTGTATTGTCACTTTCGCTGTGGTGATTTGCTGAGTGCAAGGGAGGAATCTTTGCTGTCCGATTCTTTCATCTCCTCAAAGTTCCTCACTACATCCTCGAGGAAATTCACCACAGTCTTCAGACCCTCACTGCTGTCCAACACGGCCTCTTCCAGCTGTCCCTTCAGCCTGGTCAGGGTCTTGTTGAGCACCATCAAACCATCTTCAGGCACCGCATGATCCCCAGCCTCCTCCCCTGCAGCACCATCAACCCCAGCAGCCAAAATCACACGGTAGTGAACCAGGAAGCCCTGTAGCACTGGCCTGGATTGGTCGCTCAGTGATGACCTCAGTGCTGGAAGGTCATCAGGCTGGCATACGGACAGAAGGTGCAGGAGAGCACGGCAGACTTGTTAGCGTAAGCTAGCACAGTAACGATATTCAAGGAAGTCCTCCATTTCTTCGCTGTGTTCAAGAGCCTGAGCCTAAGCTCGCCACACTTCGGCGAACTGGTGAACATCACCGTACCGATCACGCATCGATGGAACAGAAAGTGCAGCAGCGGATTTGATGTGTACTTTGAAGTTCTTGCAGGAAGTGACGACGTAGGACAGGGCAGAGTAAGCTTCTTTAGACCAGACAGGTCAACCTGCAAGTCAAGTCATGTGCTTTAAACTGCTTTCACCGCCATGATACCGTGATTACGAGATACCAAGTTGTAAAAAGCATTCACGTCCTTGTAGAACTCGTAAGTACAACTCAAACTCTGCATTTTCTGAAAGCTTTACTTACTTGGCCAAATTAACCCACCTCTAAATCTCTATGATATTCTGAACACTCGATGGCGTCAAACAAGAGCTAAAGTAAACTTTAGTTTTGACTCAAATGCTAAGTGCATGCATACAGCCAAACACAGTTTTTGATAGCGTGCGTCAACACAGACGTTTAACATGCGCACTAGAAACTTTGCCCAGTGTCTGCACTATTTCTCTCAAGAAATTATGAATGTTTTTGTGTTTTGTTGCATTTAGTAGTAGTATACTTCATTGTCCTCAAGAGGAACATTGTTATGGACTACATTTATTTCTTAACCCCCTCATTAAAGTGTTCAACACAGGTGGCTATTGCAGTTACATCTCTAGTAGTTTGTTTTTGTTGTTGTTCTGTCTCTTACAATTCTTTTTTTGACTGTGAAACAACAGCCCAGGTCAGTGTTGCCACCTTGTGGACCAAATAATTTTTTGCAAATAAACGTGCATGTGTGAGCTGAGTGAACAGAGTTATGGTGTTAGAAAACTGGGCTGAATGCGAACAATACACACATAATAGGCTATGAACAAAATTGACGTCACGTGTACTATACACGTATACTTTATTGCACGCATAAAAATCCAAGTATACTTTGCCATGATAAAGAAATGTTTTTCCAATCTAATTTTAATTTTTTATACCACTTTAAACTTTTATTATATATTTTAAAATGTTATGTGGTGTAACCATCAAGTAAAAGTAATAATCTCTTTCTCTCTCTCTGTCTCACACACACACACACGCACACACCACACACACAAAACAGGTAATGACATATTTTTAAAGATGAAACTATTTGGGAATAATAGATAAGAATGTTGTTAAAATTGACTTTGTTTAGAGGACGAATATTTTCAATATTAATAGAGCAGTGAACAGTGTGTGTTAAATTATTATTTAGGCAAAATCTATAGACAAAACAAAACTTTTTCTTTTATTTATTTTTTGTTCATTATGATATCAGGACATCACCCAGATTATTTATTTAATTTTGAATTCAATAAATATAATGTTCACTCACCCAGAGGCAGGTTGTGATTTCTGAAGGCATTGCCCAGTGCATAGCAGGCGTTCCAGCGCACTTTCATGGTTGCATCTCCTCTAACCGTATCTATCAGTGCCCTCATGGCCTCCTGCAGAGGCTGCTCAAACACAGGCTTTCCCAGGTGCTCCGGCTGCAGGAAGTGAAGCAGATTCCCAAGTGCACGGACAGCATTGCTCTTTACCTGCAACATCAAGCTTGGAGTTCAGTAACACTTGATACATTGTGAAAAGGCGGCTTTTGTTTCTGCCCTTAATGAGGATGCACCATTACTCAAATTCTGACAGATAAGCTGAACTATTTGAATGTTATGGCCAATAACACCATATATAGAAGATAGATGAACAAGGAACTGAAATGTGTTAATGATAATTAGTAAAGGTCAATTTTCAATTGATGAATTTACCAAATTTTTAACTGTTCTTTATGCATCAACAAACAGATTTACACAGCTAAGTGTTATTACAGAGAACACACTCTTCAAGAAATGCTTATAAAAGGTTACATTAGGTTTTTACGACATCTTGAATTGACAGAAATGTCCACGGTTAAATATCAATAACATTGAATAATTAATATCCATTATCAACTGATAACAAGAATTACAATAAAACAATTTGAAACTATTAGCTAAAAGCTGTTTAAACTAAATACACTACTGTTGAAAAGTTTGGAGTTTTGTATCGTTAGAAAGTAATTACGAAGAAGGATGCATTAAATTGACATTTCATCAAAGAATCGTGAAAAAAAAAAAGTATCACGTTTCAGAACTGTGATGATACAAATAAGAAATGCAATGTGTGTGTGCAAGCAACATTCAGGAAATTAAGAAATTAAGTATAATTTCATTGATAACATTAAATAAAGTTGTTTAGTTGTAACATTTTGGCTTTGATGGGTGATGGGTTTTGGGATCTTATCTGCCCTAATAAAACCATTTTTTTAACAAACAACTCACTCTCTAACAGTGGTACATATCAGGAATTCCTTGCCCGAAATCTTAAATAATTGTAAAATTTAGCAAAGTGAATAAACTTTCTACAAGTTTCAAGGTGGAACACATTTTATTTAACAACTGTAGAAATCTTTTGAAGATGCTGTGAACACATCATGTAAAAGGCTTCTGGCATCAGTAACAAAAAAGAAATACCCACCCTGTCTTTATCTCCTGAAGCTTTAGTGGCAGATCTCAGCATGTTCAGCAGCAGCATATCAGAGAACTCCTCCTGAAACTCCAGCCCCACTGACTGCCTGAAGACACAGATGAGAAAGGAAAACTCATCATATACTAGATTAACTACACCACACACACACCACAACACACACCACACACACACACACACAGATGTGGTCATTTGTCTTTCTTACATGTTGACAATGAGTGTGTCAGTAAGGTTGCCAAGTGACCAGGCTGCCTTTGCACGAACGTTGGGTGAGCGGTCATCCAGAGCAGTGAGGATGGCATTAGCCGTGTCTGCCACAAACATCACATCCTGTGGTTGTCAAAAAAAATACAAAAATTGCAAAGTTAGTAAAGTTAAATCAGTGCAGAGTACTTTTCTAAATGAAGGTGGATTTACTCATAGTAAAACTTTATATATCTGAAACATGTAACTAAGTAAATAGTCAAATAAAATAATAAATTATGTTCTAAAAGGGTTAGTTCACCCCAAATAATTACAATTCTGTCATTTCGGTACTCCCCTCGTGTGTTCGAAACCCGTGTTTGGTTCATCGTCGGACAATTTAAGATATTTGTGATGAAATCTGAGGGCTCTCTGACCTCCCATAGACAGCAATGTAATTACAACGATCAAGGTCCAGAAAAAACAGAGATCGCAAGTAGTCCCGTGTGACATCAGTGTGCACTGAAAGTTACTAGCTACGAGAATACTTTTTGTACGTGAAGAAAACAAAAATAACGTCTTTATTCCACATTTTCGTCTCTACTTTTTGCGCACTTTTCTTTGCGCAAAAAAGTATTCTTCGAGCGTGGAGGGGTCAGAGCGCCCTCAATTTTCATCACATACTTAAATTGGTGGTCGAAGATGAACGAAGGTCTTAGAGCGGAGTTGTAACAACACAAGGTGAGTAGTAATGGCAAACATTTCATTTTTGGGTGAACTAACCCTTTAATATTCAAAATATTCTATGAAATTAAAAGCGAAGCTCCTTCATTATATGAAAGCTGATCCCGTACCTCTCCTCGGCAGGGAAAGAGATGTCTACCCCTAGAGCTTCTCACTGCTCGGCCCACCTTTACCAGCGAGTTTTCGCTGTACATCAGTCCCAGCAGTATTGTGATGCACAGCACTTGCGTCTTATCCTGGAGATAGTGATATACATGAATATCACAAAGAACATCACATGTAGAAACTCAAGAGGTCAAACACACTCATGGGCAGCTGGCTGAAAGCTTGTGGCAAGACGGAGGAGAGGGTGTCACATGCGCTGGTCTGTAGGGTGGGATGCTGCTCGTTCTGTAAGGCACTGATCAGTGGACCACCCAAGACCTCGGACCAGAACTCAACCACCTGAAAAGGGCAAAAGACCAGCATTACATCAATATCATGATCTTTGAATTTAGATTTGTACCACCTTACATGTAGAATTTTTTACCTGACACACTGGCACGCATTTGGCACTTTGTGGAGTGGTGTTGGCATCAGCTCTGTACTGCTGGATAACACCTGTTCCCAGTTCTTCCAGAAGCTTGTACATTACACAGAAATTGTAAATCAAGATCAAGCAAGAGACACACACAATACAAAATGTAACAATTTAAGAAAAAACTATTACAGGTGCTTGCCCATGCTAAAGTCATCGCTATGATTCTAGGTTGTTGCTAAGGTTCACACCAAGCGCAATAACTATAGCAATAACTATAAATATGTAAGTTTGGTAAAACTTTATTTTAAGGACAAGTTCTCACTATTAACTAGTAGCTTATTAGCATGCATATTTCTTGCATATTGGCTGTTTATTAGCACTTATAAAACACATATTAATGCCTTAATCTGCATGATCATATTTCTAGATCCCTTAACCCTACCCCATACATAAACTTAACAACTACCTCACTAACTATTATTAAGCAGCAAATTAGGTGTTTATTGAGGGAAAACTCTTAGTTAATATGTGTTCCCTAATCTAAAGTGTTCAATCTAATTCTATGAGAACAGGTAAATCCACACAACAACTATAACGATAACAACACAAAGGATCATCTTTGGAATGTCCCTCCACAAAAAAAACCTTACAAGCCGGACAAGAAACTTACAATTTGAGGTAATACCTACAAGGTTTCAAACAGCACAAATATGCGGACAGTTACTGTGCTTAGGTTAAGATTAAAGTCTATTTACATCAAGACGAATGTTTGTGTGAGAAACAGTTGAATTTGAATGAATGGTGGTGAAACTACAAACATTTAATTACTGCTTTTCCATAAGCGCCACCTGCTGTCAGAGAGAGAATTTGCATTTTAATTCAGCCCATCCACACAGTCTTTTATACACTGGTCTGAAAGAACCCTGAATTTTTATTGCGAACATGCCCTTAAGTTTAGGGATTTTAACAAAACGTTCACCATTGTAAGCACCAATGAGACAGGAAATTACAAAGACATAAAGATCCAATACTTTAGCGCCATGAAGTTGCACAGAAGGATCTTGCTGTGAGACAGTGAGCACTGAGTTGCCCCAATTCCAACAGAGATGTCTGAGCCAATGAGAAGTAACCTTTCACCAGATGAGCCAAAACCTGAAATAAACCACATACAAACAATTCAAGACAAACATTTCAAGATGGCTGCCTCTTCACAAACAGACCACTCACCTGCAGGGCTTCAAGTCGTACGGGTGAAGGTTCCAGCGATGCTCCACTAGACCCGCCGGCGTCACTATCAGAGTACGAATCCTCACGAGGTTGAGTGACCAAGCTCACGCACAGCTGCAACAGCCAGCACGGCCCCTCCTGACCCCCTTCAACTCCTCCTCCAGGAGACGAGATCTCTCTGTCTCTCCGAGCGGGAAGTCTCCAGTTGTGAGAGAGCTCCTGCGGAGTGCTGATGCCGGGGGTGCTGAGGGCGGATGTGGATCCGGGCTGCTGGAGGAGGAGCTGGATCTCTGGGAGGGGGGCTTGTGTTGAGACTAATGCACCAAAGAGGGTGAGACTGGACACACGGACGTTCACATCTAACATGGGAGGAAGAGAAGGAATGGTGGATACTCAAATTGTTAGAATTGTTAGAATTTTTTATAGAACAAGTATTCAACATCTGGACAGTTTTAATAGTCCAACTTGTAATAGTACCTCTGTGGCGCACAAATGGACGGATCTGTTTCCACAGTGGGCTCAACAGGCCCGGTCTGAGACGATTATAGGGCACGTTGGACACCAGGTGGGCAAGGCACTGAAAGACAAAACACAAATAGTGTTCACAAACTCTTTGGACCAGATTTACTAACAGCATGAACCAGTGCAAACCCCCTTTTGGTATATATAAATACTGTCAGGATTTATTTTAAGGCACACATTGAAAAATTAGCACTGAAAAGGTGTGGACACAGTTATTTTTGCACCTGAACTTATCGAATATGCATTTGTAGGAGTTTGTCTTTCAGACGCAAAATTTATGAGAGGAGTGTATTTAAATGAATCATGCAACATGACTTACTAATGTTTGTATTAGTGAATTTACTGGCATTTGTACCAATTGGTAATTACAAAATTGCTTAAGTTAGTTCTGAGGAAGATCTAGCAATATTTTGAAGCCACTGCATGTGTTTTATAAATTATAATAGAAATTATAGTATTTATTTTGAATTCGCTTTTATTGTTAAATTTGGTTTTAATTTTAGCTTTAGTTAAATTTTTGTCAGTAATTAATTGTCATTTTTATTCGCTTTTGCTTTTAATTTAGCGTCATGGCTATATTCAAAGTGTGTGTGTATAAATATATATAACTATATATGAACAACAAATAAAACCAACATTTATATATTTATCTTTTATAAAAAAAAACAAATAACAAATTCTAAAACTAAATCAGGCCTCACTTCATTAAAAATCATCAAAGTCTATCAAAATATGCTTCAGAGATATTGGTCTATGGCATAAGGGCATTCTTAATTTTGTTCTTCTGAAATATTTGTTGAAATATTAAATGTTTCTATGCTTTCATTTCTGTTGTAGTTTTAGTAACTTCACCTAAACCAAGGAAATATTTCCATTATTTTTTGTTTAGGTTATTCATCAAATATTTTTATTTGATTTAAGCTATTTTATTTAAGTTAATGAAGCAAAACTATTGGGTATCAGCCTGGATAATAAAATGTCATGGTCAAAGCACATTGAGAATACATTGAAGAGAATGGTAAGGGTGTTAGTTGTAGTGAGGAGATGTAGAACATATTTTACGTTTGATATGATGAAAATTATATTGGATACTCTCTTCTTCTCACAGCTTGACTATTGTCAGATAATATGGGCTAATGCTACAAAAAAGGATTTAAGGAAACTCCAGCTGGTACAAAATAAGGCAGCACGATTAGCCTAATTCTTCAGTGTCCGTATGGTACAAATATTAACAGTATGCATTTTAATCTTAATGGCTAAGAGTGGAAGATAGGATGATTGCTGCAATACTGTTATCAACATGGAAGGTTTTACAACTCCTTTGTATCAGTATAATCAATTACAATCCAAAGTTCAGTCACATGAATATGCCACTAGATGAGCAACAGAGGGTAGATTTTTACTCCCTAATGCTAATTTTCTTAAACGTACAGTAGTATATACAGTGGGGGGAAAAAAAGTATTTAGTCAGCCACCAATTGTGCAAGTTCTCCCACTTAAAAAGATGAGAGAGGCCTGTAATTTTCATCATAGGTATCCTCAACTATGAGAGACAAAATGAGAAAAAAACATCCAGAAAATCACATTGTAGGATTTTTTTAAGAATTTATTTGCAATTTATGGTGGAAAATAAGTATTTGGTCATTAACAAAATTTCATCTCAATACTTTGTGATATACCCTTTGTTGGCAATGACAGAGGTCAAACGTTTTCTGTAAGTCTTCACAAGGTTTTTCACACACTGTTGCTGGTATTTTGGTCCATTCCTCCATGCAGATCTCCTCTATAGCAGTAATGTTTTGGGGCTGTCGCTTGGCAACACGGATTTTCATCTCCCTCCAAAGTTTTTCTATGGGGTTGAGATCTGGAGACCTCCAGGACCTTGAAATGCTTCTTACTAAGCCACTCCTTCGTTGCCCGGGCGGTGTTTTTGGGATCATTGTCATGCTGAAATACCCAGCCACGTTTCATCTTCAATGCCCTTTCTGATGGAAGGAGGTTTTCACTCAAATCTCACGATACATGGCCCCATTCAATCTTTCGTTTACACGGATCAGTCGTCATGGTCCCTTTGCAGAAAAACAGCCCCAAAACATGATGTTTCCACCCCCATGCTTCAAAGTAGGTATGGTGTTCTTTGGATGCAAATCAGCATTCTTTCTCCACCAAACACGACAAGTTGAGTTTTTACAAAAAAGTTATATTTTGGTTTCATCTGA
Source organism: Sinocyclocheilus anophthalmus (assembly GCA_018155175.1). Classification (NCBI taxonomy): domain Eukaryota; kingdom Metazoa; phylum Chordata; class Actinopteri; order Cypriniformes; family Cyprinidae; genus Sinocyclocheilus; species Sinocyclocheilus anophthalmus. The sequence goes on from JADLZN010004858.1 coordinate 107,690, forward strand.
CATTCTCCCAATCCTCTTCTGGATCATCCAAATTTTCTCTAGCAAACTTCAGACGGGCCTGTACATGTACTGGCTTAAGCAGGGGGACACGTCTGTCACTGCAGGATTTGAGTACCTGGCGGCGCAGTGTTTTACTGATGGTAGCCTTTGTTATTTTGGTCCCAGGTCTCTGCAGGTCATTCACTAGTTTCCCCCCGTGTGGTTCTGGGATTTTTTTGACCCCACGGGGTGAGATCTTGCGTTGGAGCCCCAGATCGAGGGAGATTATCCGTGGTCTTGTATGTCTTCCATTTTCTAATAATTTCTCCCACAGTTGATTTCTTCACACCAATCTGCTTACCTATTGCAGATTCAGTCTTCCCAGCCTGGTGCATGTCTACAATTTTGTTTCTGGTGTTCTTTGACAGCTTTTTGGTCTTGGCCATGGTGGAGTTTGGATTGTGACTGTTTGAGGTTGTAGACAGGTGTCTTTTATACTGATAACAAATTCAAACAGATGCCATTAATACAGGTAACCAGTGGAGGACAGAGGAGGCTTTTAAAGAAGAAGTTACAGGTCTGTGAGGTCCAGAAATCTTGCTTGTTTGTAGGTGCCCAAATACTTATTTTACCGAGGAATTCACCAATTAATTCTTTAAAAATCCTACAACTGTGATTTCTGGATTTTTTTTTTCATCATTTTGTCTCTCATAGTTGAGGTATACCTATGATAAATTACGGCCTCTCTCATCCTTTTTAAGTGGGAGAACTTGCACAATTGGTGCTTCCTAAATACTTTTTGCCCCACGTATGGCATTGAAATCATGGAATCTCTTACCAGTGTCAATAACTAGGATAACATGGAAAACTTGGATTGGATTATTGTATTTATAGAAGGTTGAAGTACAAGAATTAATTGAATGAGCAATACGTTTTATAGCAGGTTTTTTATACACTCTAAAGGTGGAAGAAATGTTTATAGAGGTGTCTTGGAATGTGAAAAATGTATTTAATCGTTTTTTTATGTATGTAATAATGTATGAATTTTAAGTGTTGTGTGGACCCCGAGAAGACTAGCAATGCTCTTGGGCATAGCTAATGGGCATCCAAACAAACAAATAAATAAATAATCTTTATTTCAGCCAGCAAAAAATATTTTTTATGTTTTTAGTAGTAAATAAAAAGAACACTGCTGTGAGTGTGTGTTCTGTTACCTTTAGGACCTGAGTGAGTGTCTGACAGGAGGACTCCGCTATGAGTGCTAGCAGCAAGCAGCGGTGCAGCTCTCTGACACTGGCAGCTAATGTGGCCGAAAAGGGAGTGAAGGCCTGGCGGGGTGCACTGGTGTCTTCAGCGGTGGAGAGGAACTGGCGAGAACCTTCTAGAAGAGCAGAAAGAACCTAGAGAGAGCCTGCCCGTACCTAAGAGCAAATGTGACACATCAAAAGTCAAATTTCTCTCAGGTCAGAAAGTAAATGGCCAACAGTGGACTTGTGTTTTACCTTTGGGGAGGGGTCCTTTAGGGCAATGGTCAGGAGGGTAAGAGGAGGAGGGCCTCCAATCCCAGGAGCATCTGGAACAAAGGAAGACCAGTAGCCATAGAGGATTCGTTTCTCTACACACTTGACCACAGCCAGGAAACACTGAAGCGCACTCTGCCGCACACGTGCTTGATGCAACCTAGGTGAAGCCAAAGTAAACAAAACAAACACATTTACACGTAAAGATATCTAAAGCCATGACAGTGCAATCATATCTCATTACAAAACAGAAAAGTAGATTAGCTAATTAACTTCTTACGTAAGAGCCAATCATACTTAGGTGAAAAGTTACAGAAATATTTGATGTAGCATTTTAAACTAAATAATCAATAATAATAATTTACTGAACAATATACAATAGCGTAATGATGCAAAATATTCAGAATGAATAGATTTTTTGTTGTAATGTAATTCTTTTTTAGTTATAGAATTATTTAGTGATATAATTACTTTTAAAGTTGTGCCAGAGTCATGCACAAAATCAGAATATTTATGATAACAATGATAATGAATATTAATAATACTGATGATCATGAAGAAATTTATAAATTATTAAACATGAAAATATGCATTAATTAAATTACACTTTATTGTACAAAATACAACAACATAATCATACAAAAGATTCATGACGCATAGGTTTTTGTTGTTCAAATATAAATACTATTTAGTTAAGTAATTACAAATCGCAGACCGTGTCAGAACGGAAATACAGTATCAGTTACTGAACACTTGTGCAAAAAGTGAATATAACAAAGATAATTCAAAATCCTATTTAATGTGAATTATTCATTATTATTAAACGTTAAAATACATGCATTGTTATATGTTATAATGTGTTTTTATTGTTGTAGTAAAATTATTATTCAGTTAATCATATCAAAAAAAAGAAATGAAACAATTAAACAAATAAGATCGGCATATCTGTTATTGGAAACTTAAACATAAAAATAATAAATATTAGTCATAAAAAAAACTTGATCTCTACATAAATTATGTAAAAATACAAATGCATATACATTTTCTAGGTCATTTACCACCTGTCAATGTTTTATTTGACCTAATGATTTAAGAAAGCTTTCCTGGCATTAATAGTCCGAGAGTCAAACCTGAGTTTAGACTGCATTCCTCCCTCAGGGTCAGAGAATTCAGAGTCTGAGCTCCCTTTCTTCCAGGAAGGGTAGAGCTGTGGAGTCGCTCCTGACGGGGACGTCACACTAGCAGACTGTGAGCCATGTGACCAACCACTCTGATCCAATCCACCTCCTCCAGTTTTAAGAGGCCCAGAGATGTGGTCACCCTCTCCCTCCTCTCCGTCCTTCTTTCCCTCAGCTCCAGCTTTCTTCCCTTTGGATTTCTCTTTGATTTGAGAATTTATTCTTTGCAATTTTACAGATCTTCTTTATGCAACAAGAGTTTGTAACACTTCAAAGAGAAAGAAAAATTGAAATCGCATCATATGACGCCTTTAAGTGTAGATAGAAGTACTATTTATACTTAGTGGCACCATCAGATAGTCTCGTAGGCTACATTAGAAAAAAGAGTATGCAATAGTGCAAATTACAAAATATTGTCGTAAAGTTATCAAATGGATGCTGCCTTGTGGGACAATATTCTTTATAAAATTTCAGAGTCGGCCACGCCTACCTAAAACGGCTCGTTCTAACACGCCCCCACATGTCTAGGTCACTATGTGGGAAGATTTTGCATAACGCCGCCCAAATGTTCACGCAAAGAAAGAAGAGAACTTTTATTCTCGCTGTAGTATTGTTGTTGCCGCCGCCATGTCGTGAAGGCGCTGTGTGCTTCGTTGTGAAAGTTAAACTACTTTGTTTGGTCTTCCAAAGAGGACGATATCCGCTTCGTCATACCTAGAGCTGATCCGTGCTGGTTGCTGAGAAATACATCAGCTTTGTGCTGTGGATCGCCGGATCGGCTTTTCACCGTGGACGAAGCAGAATCCAAATGTGGTTGCCGCAGGCATCACAATATGGTAAGGGGGCGTAACATTTCCGTCACACGCTTGAGGAATTCGGCCAATTACAACGCACTGGATAGCTGGCCAATCACAGCACACCTCGCTTTTTCAGACCGATGAGCTTTGTAAAAATCGACGCGTTTCAGAAGGTGGGGGATAGAGGAGAAACAATAATGTACAGGATTTGGAAAATAATGTGTTTTTTTAACTTAAACCACAAAAACCCATTGCATTACACCAAATACACAATGTTCTTTTTAGAGCAGCATCATATGACCCCTTTAATGCAAACATACTGCAATTTTTAAATAGTGTAAATAAAATCTATCGCTATTTGCACTTAGTTTAAATAACAGACTGCTAAATAACGCTATTTTCACTCAGTCAGTGTGTATAGAAGTGAATTACACTTGAAATATACGTTTATTTGAGTGATAGTCATTTTCCATAGAAGTGGATGTGCCAAGATAACGTGGGCGTGGTTTGTGAAGCATGTCACCACGTGAAATCATGACACTTAAACTGTGTCGCATACATTAACACAGGTATTGAGCTAACAACACAGCGTAATAATTGCATCAACATTTATCAAGAACATGAAGAATGTACCAACATCTTTTCATTACAGCTTTGCAGTCGCTTTTGACGAATCTGCTGGAATGGGACGTAAAATAGCTAACTTGTACACGCGCACATCCCCAGTTGATCCATAACATGGGCATAGACGTGTTCGATCAGTAGATCCAGGCAGATATGAAGTATTCCATTCGAGTGTTTGATACAACGCTCAAACATGCTGTCTACTAGGTAGTTGCGCTACTAGGTTTTGGGAGAATGACAGCTTGTCTAGCTGTTGTAGTTTCTGAGATGACTGGTCGAACAGTACACTGATCATCAGTTTTTCAGAGTCGCGCTGTCAGAGCTCTCAGTGATCTAGTTTATTAAAGGGGTCATATGTTGTGATTTAAATTTTTCCTTTCTCTTTGAGTGTTACAAGCTCTTGGTGCATAAAGAAGATCTGTAAAGTTGCAAAGACTAAAGTCTCAAATCCAAAGAGATATTCTTTATAAAAGTTAAGAGTTAACCACGCCCCCCTAAAATGGCTCGTTCTAACACGCCCCCACATGTCTACGTCACGATGTTGGAAGATTTGCATAACACCGTCCCAAATGTTCACGCCAAGAAAGAAGGTGTAACTTTTTATTCTCGCTGTAGTATTGTTGCCGCCGCCGCCATGTGGTGAGGGCGCTGTGTGCTTCGTTGTGAAAGCGAAACTACTTTGTTTGGTCTTCCAAAGAGGACTATATCCGCTTCGTCATGCCTGGAGCTGATCTGTGCTGGTCGCTGAGGAAATGCTACAACTTAGTGCTGCTCAGCTCACGCTGGCCTGCCGCCGGCAGTTCTGACTCACAGACTGTAAGTACGTTTTCATTTAAAGGATTTGCCACTGATGATTCAAACGCGAGTTTTGAGCAGTGTAGAATAGCGCTTGTTGTTTGTCATTTCTTCCGATCACATATGCAGACATGGTTTTATGTTTACACTGCGTTATGCAACGCAACGCGTAAAAAGACAATATAAATCATTATAATCCATAATTATCCCCACTGGATGCAAAAAATGCCTTGTTTGTAATGGGTTTTAATGTTTTTGAATTATCACTCCGGCCTGACAGGGCATCATCACAATATGGTAAGTGACGTAACATTTCCGTCTCACGCTTGAGGTATTCGGCCAATCACAACGCACTGGATAGCTGGCAAATCATAGCACACCTCGCTTTTTCAGACCGATTATCTTTGTAAAAATCGACTCGTTTCAGAAAGGTGGGGCATAGAGGAGAAACGATAATGTTCAGGATGTGGAAAAATAATGTGTTTTTTTAACCTTAACACATAAACACATTGCATTACACCAAATACCCATGCAGAGCGTGTGTGTGAACATGATCTTACTGTTGTTCTAGACTAAATATGAACATGTATTTTACTCATCTCACCTGCACAAAAACAGATTCAGTGTTCCTCAAAATGAATAAAAACAGTCAAATGCAAACTCAGAATATTATACAAACCAGCAATAATTAAATAAATTAAATAAGACAAATATAAGTATGTATGACTCCATTTTATTACCCAGTGTCTTTGCTAATGACCTTCGATGATCCAATTCAACCATATTAAGCAAAAATGACACATTTGTGTTTCGTTTTAGTTATTGCTGAATAGTGTTGAACTTCTTCTCCCGTTTCCCTATTCCTCATAGCATTTGTTTGTGCGGCACCCTCTACTGTACATACTGAATTTACAGGTCCTTCACCTTGAGGCGTACCATTTCACTTTCTTATGAAAGGGCGTTTATGTTTTTTAAAAGAGAACTTTTTTATATTAAAAAAAACAACAAGCCAGCCCTGCCCAGATTTTAACAGTAACTCAAAGTAACCTAACCATTACTTTCCTAAAAAGTAATAAGTAACGCATAGTTACATTTTTTAGGGAGTGAAAAGCAATTGTGGGTAATGCATTACTTTTTAAAAGTAAACTTCGCCCAACACTGTATAACTGTGGCAAATCAATTCCCTGTGAGTATCATGAATTACATGATTATTTTATTCACACAATGGCAGTAAATTATACATTATTTATTGATTCTCCTTAATTCTTTTTTTTATTTTCTTTTTTACTGTATCATATACCATTTAGCTTGGACTATATTCACACCTAATGTCGTTTGTGACCTGTTTTCTGAATTTTGGTGTGAAAATAGCACCTCTCATCAATTAGACCATGTATGAACAATAGCCTAAGTTACTAAAAAACAAAAAACACTGGTGATAGCTCTGAACACAATGATGCCGTCATCAGAGCCAGTGACCTTCAGTACTGTTGATCTGGAAGCCTGGACAAAATATTCCAAGCCTTCAACACTGGTGGGCATTATGTCATGTTGTTTTCATCTTTATTAAGTTTTGTTCATATAAACGCAGGGAACTGTTTTTTGTCTGCAAACCCTTAAAATAAATATTTAATTAAATATCTCAGAGGACGGTATATTTCCATAATAATTTGACAACATTCACCTGTTTAGATTTTACATTTTTATGATTTAATTATCAGCTTTTTATATCCGCTCCACACACTCCTGCACTTTCCTTACTTGTAAGCCCGTTTGGGTAGTCTGTTGTAATTTATGTTTTATTGCATTTGGGTTGACATCAAAAAATTGAATATATTTTCTTTCTCTTTGCTTTTTATATCAGTATGGTACATTTAATGGTAAGTTTTTAAAACAAGTTTGATAAAAAAGTAAACTAAACTAAAAGTAATCTTCAAAAGTAGTCACATTACACTGCCTAAAAATGAGTATCCTAGATTATGTTACTAACTACAATTGTCTTCATTTACGCTGTCATAGTAACAAGACTCCAAATTTGTAATTCCTCTACTAAACTCCTGGCCTGTCCGCTTTTTAAACTTTTGAGGTACACTAGCATATGTTTTTAAACGTTTATATATAGACAGTGTGTTTATTTAGTAATGTAAGGGAATTACATAATTTTACTACCAATAAATGTATTGTTAATCAGTTTACCCTTACTGAGAAAAAAAGATTAAATTTCTCGGGTGGGGCTACTACTGATGGGAAATGTTACAAATTACAAATGGTGGTTTATACGTCTGAATATTTTCACACACATACAGATTTAATTGAGTTCTTTCTGGCTCTAAAATATGAGACACCAATGTTTCACTAGTTTAGGATACAGAATAGGACACATGCTTATTCAATAACTCTTTTATTTCCAATATGGGTTTATGTATATGCTTTATTTTTAAAGATTAACTTTTTTTTCCAAAGCATTGTTAGATGCCAGTGTTTCTTATAATAGCTATCCAAAGATTTGATTTCAAAAACAGTATAATAAACTATTTCATGCTATGATTTTAAATCTGTATTTAACCTCAAAACAAAGTAAAAAGAGGGGCGCGAGGACTGGAATTGGGAACCGCTGGGCTACATCATGTGTCATTCACCGGTGAGAAAACTTTAAAGGGGTCATATGACGTTGCGAAAAAGAACATTATTTGGTGTAATGAAATGTTTTTATGCGTTTTAAGGTTAAAAAAACACATTACCGTATTGGCCCGAATATAAGACGACCCCCCTTTTTTAAGATGTACCTTTTTGGAAAAAGGCTTTTTAAAAAACCAAATCTTGTTTTTTTTCTCAGTAAAATACATTTTGTCTTTAATTATTTTCATATTGCATATTTTTTTCCTATTTTAATTTTTGTTTTGAAAGTATGGTAAAAACTGGTCAAATGTACCAACAATCACATTTGAAAAATATACACTTTTTGATATACCATTAAAAACAAAAAAACAGGTAGCCCATCTGAATTAGGGCATTTAGGCTATCCATCTAATAGTAGTCTACCAAAATCTTATTAACAGTAGAAGTTCACTCTTACTGTAGTCTTCAAATCTGGGTACTGTCTTAACGTTTTATAAAATCACAGAGAGTTTGGTCCCATCATGCTAATGTGACAGTCACGACTCATGCGGCTGTAATGTTTTCTTTTTCTTTTGTTTTACTCGCAATCTTTACAAAACGCATTACATTACATATTTCATGGCACACTCGTTTTATGCGTATTTGGCGCCACCTATTGTTGTGGGTGTATTATTGACATGTCAAAGTCTAGACCCTGAATATAAGACGACCGTGTTTTTTTTCAGATGTTTTTCCAAGAAAAAAACATCGTCTTATATTCGGGTCAATACGGTATTTTCACATACTGTACATTATTGTTTCTCTCTATGCCCCGCCTTTCTGAAACGCGGCGATTTTTACAAAGCTCATCGGTCTGAAAAGCGAGGTTTGCTCTGATTGGCCAGCTATCCAGTGGTTGTGATTAGCCGAATACCTCAAGCATGTGACAGAAACGTTACGCCCCTTACCATACTGTTGATACCGTGTCCGGCCAGAGCGACGAGACAAAAACATTAAAACATTATAAACGAGGCATTTGTTGCATACAGTGTGGACAAAATTACTATTATAATTATTTATACTGTCTTTTTACACGTTGCGTTGTATCATGCCGCGTAAACATAAAACCATGTCTGCATTTGTGATCGAGAAATGACAAACAAGCGCTACTCTACAACACTGCTCAAAACTCGCGGTTGAATCATCAGTGGCAATCCTTTAAATGAAAACGTACTTACAGTCTTTGATTCAGAACAGCCGGCATTGTAGTCTACTTTTCCAGGATCAGGAAACAGTCCTCCATAGAATGTGCAGCACACATCTGAATATTTTGTTCTGGAACAGTGTTGTAAATAAAAATTAACTGATTTCTAGTCGTGTCCTCTTTGGAAGACCAAACAAAGTAGTTTCGCTTTCCCAACTCACAACACGCGGGCTAGAGTGAGCGTCGGACTGGACGGGCAGATTAAGCGGGAGGTCGGAGGTCAAGAGAACTGTCGCGCACCAGCCGCGGATTCCGCAGAAGTATCGGCTTGCGGCAACACTCATGTGACGACTCGCTGGGCTGGACGCCGCTTCGGTCCACGTGAAAGCCGTCCAGCTTCGACAGCTGCGAAGTTGATGTATTCCCTCAGGCGACTAAGGCAAGTTATTTATTTTTCATTGCGCAAGTAAAAAAATGATGTGAACATTACCTAATTGTTTTAAACTGGTGAAATGAACATTTTTTTCGGGAAAGTGTGGTATTTCAAAAAAAATTTCCATTTTGTTTTGTAAGTTTTTGGTCCGATTTTCTTGATGCTTTTTACAACGTTGTCCACCAGAAGGTGTCAACCAGCATGAGCTGGTTTCAGTGCTTGCGCAACATCGAATAATTTTCACAAGCAATTGGTTCATGTTCGAAGCTTGGTTCTCCTCACTTTAAAATTACTACAATACCAGGAAGGAAGATCGGTTGTTGATGTTTGTCTGCCATTCTCGCTCTGTCTGCACAGCTTGCGTGAACGTGCTGATGACGTATCCTGTCTGCGTGCACCGTGTGCTGCCCATGTATGCTAGTACAATGTTGACAGGCGTTGAAGCCAATTACAACGCTCGGACCTGCTTTTTGATGGACACACTTTCTTGTTCCTACACCTTCCACAAATATATATGTGGGTACGGAAAGTATTCAGACCCTTAAATTTTTCCTTCTTTGTTATATTGCAGCCATTTGCTAAAATCAAAAAGTAAATTTTTTTTTCTCATTAATGTACACACAGCACCCCATATTGACAGAAACACAGAATTGTTGACATTTTTGACGATTTATTAAAAAAGAAAAACTGAAATATCAAAGGGTCTGAATACTTAGGACCCTTTGCTGTGACACTCATATATTTAAGTCAGGTGCTGTCCATTTCTTCTGATCATCCTTTAGATTGTTCTACTACAGCTTTCATTTGAGTCCAGCTGTGTTTGTTATACTGATTGGACTTGATTAGGAAAGCCACACATCTGTTTATATAAGACCTTACAGCTCACAGTGCATGTCAAGCAAATGAGAATCATGAGGTCAAAGGACTGCCTGAAGAGCTCAGAGACAGAATTGTGGCAAGGCACAGATCTGGCCAAGGTTACAACAAAGTTTCTGCTGCACTTAAGGTTCCTAAGACACAGTGGCCTCCATAATCCTTAATGGAAGACGTTTGGGACGACCAGAAACCTTCCTAGAGCTGGCCGTCTGGCCAAACTGAGCTATCGGGGGAGAAGAGCTTTGGTGAGAGAGGTAAAGAATAACCCAAAGATCACTGTGGCTGAGCTCCAGAGATGCAGTCGGGAGATGGGAGTAAGTTGTAGAAAGTCAACCATCACTGTAGCCCTCCACCAGTCAGGGCTTTATGGTAGAGTGGCCCGATGGAAGCCTCTCCTCAGTGCACGACACATGAAAGCCCGCATGGAGTTTGCTAAAAACACCTGAAGGTCTCCAAGATGGTGAGAAATAAGATTCCTGGTCTGATGAGACCAAGATAGAACTTTTTTTGGCCTTAATTCTAAGCGTTATGTGTGGAGAAAACCGGGCACTGCTCATCACCTGTCTAATACAGTCCCAACAGTGAAGCATGGCTGTGGCAGCATCATGCTTTGGGGGTGTTTTTCAGCTGCAGGGACATGACGACTTGTTGCAATCGAGGGAAAGATGAATGCAGTTAAGTACAGGGATATCCTGGACGAAAAACCTTCTCCAGAGTGCTCAGGAACTCAGACTGGGCCGAAGGATTACCTTCCAACAAGACAATGACCCTAAGCACACACAGCTAAAATAACGAAGGAGTGGTTTCACAACAACTCTGTGACTGTTCTTGATTGGCCCAGCCAGAGCCCTGACTTAAAACCCAATTGAGCATCTCTGGAGAGCCCTAAAAATGGCTGTCCACCAATGTTTACCATCCAACCTGACAGAACTGGAGAGGATCTGCAATGAGGAATGGCAAAGGATCCCCAAATCCAAGTGTGAAAAACTTGCTGCATCTTTCCCAAAAAAGACTCATGGCTGTATTAGATCAAAAAGGTGCTTCTACTAAGTACTGAGCAAAGGGTCTGAATACTTAGGACCATGTGATATTTCAGTTTTTCTTTTTAATAAATCTGCAAAAATGTCAACAATTCTGTGTTTTTCTGTCAATATGGGTTGCTGTGTATACATTAATGAGGAAAAAAAAATAACAAGTGATTTTAGCAAATGGCTGCAATAAAAAAAAGAGTGAAAAATTTAAGGGGGTATAAATACTTTCCGTACCCACTGTATACACATACATACATACATTTAGACCATTAACTTAGTGATTGCTATCGTGATGTGAAGAGACTTTAAACCAGCATAACAAAAAATGTTTCTGAAGACAATCACCTATTGCAGCTGTACTCTTGTATCTTTTTGTTCCGATTTTTATATACTTTTGCTTCAAATCAAAGTTTGTAATATTGTGATTCACCTCATAGCTGGTTGGCTTGGTTCATGGCTTATAACTCTTTAACAAAGACTGTGAACACAATTAGGTCCAAATACCTCAAATACTTGCACTCCATACCACTTGCCACCACCCCAACTGACTGTCTCAACTGGAAATATGGCAACATAGGAAAGAAAACTGTTTGTCCAAATCTGTCACGAAGTCTTTAATAGTGATGGGTCAATATCACTAGGGTGCCTTTTGGTGTCCTGTACAAAAACTCATTTGCCATGATAACTTAATATAAAAATGGCTATGAAAGGGTGTGTTTAATTAGGCTAAGTTTTTATATTCATAACAAAAGCATTACTTGGCTCTTTAGATACATTTTCTAGATTTTTTTTTTTTTGTTTTGTGTAAGAGGATGCGTGTTATTTTGCTATGTCCCATGCACCACTCATTAAATTTGAATGAGTAGTAGAATATTGTCAAATCATAAAATTTAAACATTTTGCTGTCCTATTAATATTTTGTTAAATAAGATATTACTCCATTTGAGTGCATTGATCATTTGGTAATTAAAAACGATATTTTTATTTAATACAAAAGAAGAGTGTCCATGTCCCTTGAATGGTTGTCCAACCTGTCATATTGGGGAATCCGCCCCTTTAAAGAAAAGCCATCATCTTTAGTGACATCATACAACAGATTTTTTTTTTTCTTCAGTGCGGGAATTTCGGATGGCTGGGTGCTTAATTTGTGACTTTTAAATTGACAATTTTTTTTTTCTGCTTAATTGTTTTGCGCAAAGCTTAACAATGTCCTACCCTGTCGGCATAAAATATGCCAGAAGTAATTAGAATACAGTATTGTCAAAATATGTAAGTTTAAATATACCAAACTCTCTTCAACAACCAGACTAACTATTCAGCTAGTCGTGTGTTTATAACTATTGAAGCTCAAATGTCCACCCTGTTGGCCACTTTAGACATGATAGGTTGACTACACATGACCGGGTGGACCTACATATTTGAGTTAATATTGCGAAACAAAAATGAATTGGGGGGGGGGCTGGGTCTGGGGGTATAATATCAATGTGATTGAGGCTTAATTAGACTATTTATTATATTATATATTATTTTTTCTTATTGACTAAATGTTTTCATTGCCATATTATTGTGTCATGCTTTGTGTTCTGCATTAATGTTCCACCCACATGTGCTGGTTCCACCCTGTCATCTTTGATAGTTTACCATATATTTTAAATATTCAATCATACTTAATACTCCGTCCCTTTTCAATAGCATGTGGGGCGGCAACAACATGCAAATAATAAACTGCAATCCCAATAGCAATTTTGCCGTGTTCTCCAAATAAAGAAAATACAGTGCAAATTGTACCATCTTCTTTAAAACCCTGGTTTTCATAAAATATTTTAATGTATTTCTAACTTTGAAAGCAAACACAGAACCCTGGTTTTAGGAAAGGGACGTCATAAGATGCAGTGAAAACGTGTTTAACAGTAATATACTGTATGTGTCCATGACAGGGTGGACATATCTTATTGTTTATGCTTCGAATAATGGCCCATAATTATTTTTAAAAAATGTGTGGGAGCTCAGCTAATACGTTTCTATAGTACTTGAGTGTCTACTAATTATGACATGACATAAAGCGAATGGGAAATTAAAAACAAAATTTTTGAGTATTGTGAGTGCTGAAAGGCACTCTATGGTGATATTGACCCTTATATTTATTAATTTCTCATGCAGTTTTTCATTTATAGTGTGGTGCGTGTAATTTATTCTGTAGCAAAGGAATGTCTCCTTACTGGCTACATCACTGCGAATTTTTTGAAAAAGAAGAGAAGAAAAATACATTTAGGGTCAAACTATGCCAGTTTCTGAAGTTCTTACAAATACATTTTAAATCAACGTCTACATATAAACCACAATAACTGCCATCCATTAAAATACAAAGTAAGTGTAATTAGCCCTCAAATTAAAGCCAAAGCTTTAAATAATTCTCACCTCACCATCTTCTCCTTCATCCTCCTCTTCGTCTTCCTCTCCCTCATCCTCATCCCCTTCTTCGTCGATGTCCTCCAAACCCTCCTCCTCTTCCTCATCATCGTCTTCCTCACCTTCACCCTCTTCATCATCCATATCCGGAACCTGAGAAGATAGAGAAAAAGATAAGTACAAATTCTGACTTGTTCACACTAATATACACCTGCAGCAATGCAATATTATTTCTTACCAGGTAGTACTGCAGAGGGTTGGGCCAGATGTCATCTTTAATGACCTCCCCGAGTTCATCAGCCCCTGCGTCGGAGTGATCGGTGAACCAGGTGAAGAAGCTCTCTGGCTCTTCATGTTGCCTTTTCTTCCCTGCCTTGTTCGGTGTCTGTCCAGTGCGCTTCGTCAGGTCCTGCATCATATATAACCGGTTAACGGACACCCGATAGGAAATGGCACCAAGTCAAAACAGACCCCAACAACATGAATTGTGAACCCACCTTTCCAGCCTTCCATTTCATTTCAGTGGATTTTGAAGACGGGTCACCACTCTCGTTCAAGTGGAACTCTTTAGAGAGGACTTTGTTTTCAAAGTATGGATTTTCATCAAAGTACTGCAGAGAAGATACAATTACAGGTCAGACAATTGGTTTGTCACAGCTCTGCCTTACTCTC